>QOCX01003379.1:2793-17717 GCA_005959815.1 Sarcophaga bullata | reverse complement strand
CTCTCGGCAGATTTCTGGCAAAAACTCTGAGAGTAAAATAAAATTGCCATGAAAAACTTTCTCAAACATCTGTCGTACGGAATCGGTTTTAAACTGTAGGTCCCGCTACTGATTTATAAAATTAACACACACAACATAAGTGCTGTGAGAAACCAATTAATGTTCTTGGACGAGAGATGCATTGTGGAGGACTTATTGGTATGATGGTTATAAATAGGGTTTTCTGAACTTGGACAGTTGATAACGGCCATCTTGTTGAACGCGCCCTCCGCACTCCGTCAAATTAGTTATCACTCATTTAGTCTGTTTTGGCCAAATAATAACGTATGATCGTAGGAAACGTCATGGGTTCGCTGAAAGGGCTCTAAATCAGCATATGACCCTCAATATCTCAGAATGAATGAATACGTGAACAAAAAAAAAATATCGGTTTTACGACGACACTTATCCACATGAGATGCAATAACTGTTTGGTGTGGATTTTGGGATGGTGGCGTCATGCGGCCATATTTCTGTTACAACGACATTCGCCAGACCATCACTGCCTACGGCATGCCTTAAAGGTCAATGTCTACCAACTTCTTCTGGCCTGAAGAGGGTGATCTGTTCTTCAACGATATGTGGTTTCATCATTGAATTCTTATATTCCAGGGCAGTGGTTTCAACATGATCAATGCAAGACTAGTTTGATGGGCGCAAACTATTTATTGGTTGTATGCTCGATTATTTTATTAATTATCTGAGTCATGCGCCATTAGTTGAGAATAAGAATGTAACAGTTCATCGGCATGCGATCTGTTTTTATAAATTCTTGTGTTAGACAATCGATACCAGAAGCTTTATTCGCTTAAAACGCTACTGTGGTAGTCTCTAATTCAGTTTTTCCCCGAACCAGTTGTAGCAAACTACATGTTTATAAGTGTTGTATCGCGTAATGATAGGTAGTTTGAAGGGGTGGAGATTAGTAACAGGATTCCAAAGCCCAGGCCTACCCTTCTGCACCTAAATCATCAAGACGTCTTGTTATAAGCCCACTATTAAGGAGTAGCAATCATACTTTTTATAGGAAGTCTTTGTCTTTTAAAAACTTCCTTAACTGTTTCCAATGTACCGTGTCTTTCCTTAGAAATAGCTACGACTTAAAAAGTCTTTCATAATTTAGATGTCTTCATCACATGGCCTACATGCACCATTATTAACTTTACCTCAACAAGGGATGGTGATGCCATCGAATTGCTGGTACAAAGTAGTCAATGTGATATAAACTGTGTGGAACGTAGAGCTATTCTGTTGAAACCACATATTTTTTAAAGATCACCCAATTCAAACCAGAAGCAGTTGGTAGTCATGGATCCTTAAAGGATAGCATTGAGAGTAATTGCCTAGTGAACGTCGTTATCAAAGAAATATGACCGAATGACACCAACAGCTTAAAATCCACATCAAACAGTTAATTTTGTGGAATTCATTTGATGCTATTGCATCTCATGTGGTTAGGTATCGTTATAGAATTTAAATTTTATTTGTTCTTGTACTCATTCATACTGAATGAACTGAGCGCCAGTTGAAAATTGATTCAGATTCAGCGTAGCCATGAAGTTTCCTACGATCGCTCATGTTAATTTGGCAGAACAGACTAAACGAATGAAAACTAATTTGATAGATGTGGCTTTAANTTTGGCAGAACAGACTAAACGAATGAAAACTAATTTGATAGGTGTGGCTTTAACAAGATGGCCATTATGAACTGTCACAAGGTTCGGACGGCCATGTTTATTACCATCATTTCTAATACTACATACAGACATACTTTTACAACCCTTCAGTCAGGATTACGACTTAACTGCTCATTCTATTGTGAGAATGTGTCTGTTAGTTTTGATACAAGAGTGGTACCCCTACCGAGGAAGAAAAGTGCATTTCGAGCAAAAAGTTTAAAGTCGATTTGAGAAAGTTTTTCACGGCACTTTTATTTACTCTCAGAGTTGCCAGAAATCTACTGAGAGGAAGTCAAAGAAGAAATATTTCATTTCCTTCACATTCGTTTTGTTAAGATGTCTGACCTGGGGCTTGAACCGTGGCCACACTTCAACCTTCTAGACTATGTAGACTATGATGGAGTATGACAATTTTATTGAACAAATTCGATCAAATTTCGGGAACAATTACATTTAATTTCTGCTCTACTCTCTCTCTCTCTCTCACACGATACTATCTTGTGTACTGCTCAATTACATATGGTAGCGCATTTCCATGAAAATCCCTTAAAAGGACGAAAACCAAACCAAACAAGAGAAAAATAAAAATCATGAAATGGTACAAGCGTTCATTAAAATTCATTTCATTTAATTTCACTTGCATTCAATTCAATGCAATTCCATTCTGATGTTATTGCCGCCCAGAATTGAGTACATTTTATGACATAAAATCGTTGTACAAGTTGCCATAAACGGTATATATTTTTCACCACTTTAGCCTTTACTCTCTTAGTCTGTTTTGAACTTCTCTCTTTTTTTTTGTTTCATGTTTACAAACTATTTAAAATTGCCCGTTAAACTGTTCAATGCACTGTTTTTAGTTTCAAAAAAAAAATTTTATTTCCAGTTCCTTTTACTGTTTATTATCGTTTTTATTTGATTTCTAAATTTTTTTTCCTTTTTTTTTTGGCTATTTTTCCGCGTTTAAACGTTCGTTTATGTTTAAGTGGCCTTTCGGTATTGTTGAAAAGTGTATTTAAACGAAATGAAAAATAAGGAAAGAAAAATTTTTTTTGTTGACTATTTACTCTGCTTGTTGCGTTGCTTTCCGTTTCCGCTGAAATGATTTTTTTCCGTCAATTGTTCGTTTGTCATACTGAACTGTGGTGAAAGGAGCAAAAAAATTTTAACTGAAACTGCAAAAATTTTCATTGAAAATCAAATGCACTTGAAAATAAATTGGAAAAATATACTGTTAAAAATCAAAATCATCACAAAATCAATAAAAACAATTAAAATTTGTGAAGTGGATGAAAAAATCGATTGCAATTTGAATTAAAATTTTCATTGAACATTGAAGAAATTGAAACAATTTTATTTGATTTTAAGTGCAAAAGCTTGTTGTTTCTAATTGTTAATAAAAAATAAATAAAACCATATACAGATGGTCAAGTTATATTTCCAAGCAAGCAGATTTGATCAAGCCAAACCATATACTATCATACATCTACTGTGATACTCTCAATTTAATTCTTTGTTTAGGTGCTTTTCGGTAGCCATCATTGAAATTCGTTATTAATTTTAAAGACATATTGATGCATTATCATTAAAATTTTCGTCACGGTTTTTCTGGTAGGAACAAGTCGGGTAGTGTGGTAGTATGTTGGCTTATTAGGCGAAAGGCCAGTGTTCGAATCCCCGGTCAGACATCAAAAACGAAATATGAAAAAAAAAAAAAAAAATTTTTAAAATTTTTAACGAAATATGAAAAAAATATTTCTTCGGCGGCTTCCCCTCAGCAGATTTCTGGCAAAAACTCTGAGAATAAATAAATTTTGCCATGTAAAGTTTCTCAAAAATCTGTCGTTCGGAGTCGACTTTAAACTGTAGGTCCCACCACTCATGTATAAAATTAACACACACAACATAAGTGGTGTGAGAAGCTAGGCCGTAATCCTGACTGAACGGTTGTAATGGCCAATTATGTATGTATATAATATTACGCAGAATTTTAATGACTTGGTGGATTGTATTAGCTTCGAGGTTCTCTAAGGTCTACGGTCACTTACTACGTAAGAAGGTCCCACAAGACAAAGTCAAGCATCATCAAATTGCATGATCTCGATAGTTCACATCACGAGCGATGACCATGCCCTCAATTTATTCGTACAGAATATCAAATATGACATGAGTTGCGTGTTTGTGATGAAACCACTTATCATTGGCTCGCTGTTGGCAGTGATGGTGGCCAACATTGTTCTAAAAGTAATACGAATGGATGATACCGCCAGCATACTAGACCGCAATTGAGTGTTCTTGAATTTCATGTGTAGTGGTTTCAATCCAAAATTAACAATTTTCTTTACGGATATTAATATGACAACTAAACTAGCCAGTGAACACATTTATTTATCCATGTTTATATCGGGTGGGCCATCTATAGGCTTAAATTTTAACCATCGATTATTTCGAACCTGGCAATACTTATGTCATTCTATTCAGTCATAAAATTCAGTGTATTATGCGCCCTGAAAGTAACGAAACGATTCAAATTCAGGTCTTACAGAAGCTAATGCTCACATAACGAGTAGAGGCATTACTGGCCCATATTTCATTGAAAATGAGAATGGCGCAACCATAACGATCAATGAAGACTTTTGTATTCGCTCTTCATGGTATTGATTCGAACGATATTTGGTTGCAACAGTATAGTGCAACTTGCCACACATCTCATGCCATAATCGATTTATTGCATAAAACATTTGACGCCCGTTTAATTAGCCGAGATGGTGATGTCATCTCGGCTGCCAAGAAGCTGCAATTTGACACCGCTGGACTATTTTCTGCAATTCTTTATTTTATTTAAAGAAAAGTATCAATTAAGAATTTGAGGGCCAACATTCGTGACTCCATACACTCGAAAAAGTATACAAAAATTGCTCCAATCGAATGAGATGCTGTGAGCCCAACCGCGTTAGCCATATGAATGAAATGATATTCCATTTCCAAACGGAATAACTGTCCTCCAGACATGTACCATAGACATATGCAAAATCCCATAGTCCAGTAGATAGCATCCAGTTGGTAGTTTAAACTCGCCATAATCTAATAGCTAGTGTGTTAGCTTATAGACGATAGCTCGTGTTTCAATCTCTGGCTCAGCTATAATGCTTAAAATTAAATGCAAAGAAAATAAAATTTTCTTTCGGCGATTTCATCCCAGAGGTCTTCCGGAAAAAAACTCTGGGAGCAAAATCAAAATTGCCACGGAAAGCTTCTTCGAAATTGACATTATGTTGCAATATGTATGGTGCAAGAGACAATGTTGTAATCCTGACTAAAGGATTATAAAGAACAATTAAGTAAATAAACAGACTTGAATTATTAAGTTCTGTATGGATAGGGTTGTGAAATTTGCTAAACAAGTTCCAGAGCTCTAATTGCAAGCCTTGACAAACTGATGTTTAAGGAATATCATTAAAATTCCTATTTATTATATAGCAATTGACAAAACGATACCCTACAACTATTGAAATCCTCTAATGTAAGTGGAATGTCAATTATAAAAATTAAATCGAAAAATTTTTGTTTGCACTACACTTTTTGTACCGCATTGTACTGTCATTTCATCCTTTTTGGTGGTTAGGACTTCATAATATAAGCAAAATTTGAATGTTTATATTATCTATTACAGTGATTATTACAATTTGAAATGAGTTTGAAATGATTTCCATACTACCTTCATGCAAAATACGCCATAAAATGTTTTTGTGTTTTGATGAATAAAACTCATGGAACTTATTATTGGCATGACACTGCAACAAGTTTATAAATTATAAACATAAACTTTGAATACTCCATTTTGCTTTTACACGTTTAATATTGCTCCTATTTTAATTAAATTATTAACCAACACGACGACGAATATATAAGCTGTGGTATGTTGATGCTGATTCAATTGTACAAATTTCCATAACTACACACATGCTTATAAATATTCATTGTCATTTGCATATTCTAGGAAACTGCAATTATAGTGCAACATACATCCCACATGCGACCACAATAGCCGGCAACAACATGGCTTATACCATATGAATTTCCAAAAAAGATTGTTTTATTTGTTGTTGTTCCCCCTTTTTTTATCTCCTTTACTACTCATATTTAATTTTGATATCTGATTTTGCCAAAAATAAAGCCATCAGACAGACAATAGCATCGTACCAACTGCATTACTTACAGCGGGTATCATGATCATTAACGTCATCAGCATTATTATCAAATCAGAACTTTTGGGTACATGACTGAACTGAACTGACTCAAAATGCATGGCATTGCATTAGTAATTAAAGTTGATTTCGTAGAATTTTTTTCTTTTTGTCTTTTATTCAGCAACTCTTTGGTTGTGACTGACAATTTAATTTAATTTTTTGGAGTAGGTTGTGAGGAAGACATGCATTTTTGCGAAGGATATACACATGCAGTGGCAGCTGTCAGGATGAATTTTTTTTTCTTTGACGCTTTTGAAATTATCATTAGAGTAGCATAGTTAAGGGAATATCACGCTTCACAGTGGCAGTACGTTATCCTCTAATTCCAACATGATAGCTTAAGAATCTTATATGCACTCCTACTATGCTTTTCCTAGTGTACATGGAGCATAGCACCTTAACAAGATTTTACAGTTCACTCGATCTACAGATAAGTGTTATTTGGTTCAATTGTAGTTGTATTTCAGATAATTTTATCTCTGTTTGAGATCTTCACAACTCTATGTCTACTGTCTGCTGTGAGTTTAAATCGTTGACTCGTTATGCTATATTATTGGGTTTTTACCCAACGTATGATATTTCATTTGAGCTTGGTAAAGGAATTCTAATCAATCCACCTTATAGTGATTATAATAATGAGATCATTGGCTCCATTAGCAACAACATCAATTACAGCGTTGAATAAATACAAGAAAAAGTAAAAATAGAGCTGGATGATGAGTCATCTATACCCAGATTGGCAATGTTGTGCTAAAGACTATCGCCGCCGAAGTTAACACCTCTCAATCAATCAGGAATAATAGAATCATTAAAAAGACTTCAGGCAGTACTCACGGTGCGAAACCATGACTAATCCCATATGAAGCCTGGAAGGAGAATGGCAAAATGAGGGGCATGATTGTCATATGGTCCCATTTTGATCGAATAATTTTGTAGGATTGATTCAGTTTTTTTTGTCGCTTGGAAAGTGTTTTGAGATCATTTCGCTTGAATGATTCAAGAAGTACTGCTTTGTCAACTTAAACCAGTTAAGTCATTGGAGTAACCGCATAAACACTAATCTAGGGGGTTTTTTAAAGAAAGTTAGCAACAAATTTATTTTATTAGTCAGGTTTACAACCTAAATTCTCACACTACCCATGTTCAGCATATTCAAGTCAATTTTGAATGACAGATTTGTAATAAGCCAATAAGGAATTAACTGATTATTAATTACGCTTAATGACGTCATTTAGGAATCAAATGCTGTAGATGTTTAACTGATTAATTTTTAAAACGAAGTGAACACTGTTCAACAGCGCTCGTTTATTAGGAAATAAAAAAGCAACGATTATGTTTTCAGCGTATAATACACACTAAACAGTCAATTTTTATTGTAATTTTTTGCTAAAAGTCCTCAATTTCGATCATTTGCGATGAACCCAATGAGCAAAAATTCGATGCAAGTGATGATCGTTTCGGCTCTTCTGCAAGCTGTATTTGTATTTATATACAACGTGTTATAATTCTTATAAAAATTTGCCGCATAATCAATGGACAAGACCGATAAGTTAAAAACAACGGGACTCTGAGCCACAGCAGCAATATTCTCTGCTGTATGAACAGCTTGCTCAACTGTTGAAGTAGTTGTGTCTCATATGGCCTTTTCCGGTAGTTTTTCGATTAACGCATGGCTCGAATTGACAATTTGTTGCCAGTAACGCTGTCTATATAACCGATCTAACCAGGTTCTAGGAGCTCATGGTACACCATGCCTCTCCGGCCGCACCACACACACAGCATTGTGTTTCTACTGAATCAATCTGGTTTTTCCGAATTAACCCATGATTTTTTTCATTTAGAATTCTGCAAATAAATCCATATTTCGTAGGCAGTAGCAATTCGATGCAACAATGATCTTTCATCTAGGTTGAGATCCTGACTGAAGGGTTGTTATGACCAATTATGTATGTATGTACGTATTCAAAAGTGATTTTTCGGTTTTCCTTCCAGACTTTTGCATTTTTGCTTTCAAATGATCTGAAATTGTTTGTTGCGTAACATTTAACATTTCTGGCTCATAGCATCCATCATCTCCAATACATACATACATTCATCATTGTACGTGCTTACTTACTTACTTAACTGATCATTATAACCCTTTATTCAGGATTACAACCTAGCTTCTCAAACTACCTACATTGTCTGTGTTACTTTTATCCATGAGTGGCGAGACCCACTGTTTAAAGGCGACTCCCAATAACATATTTTGAAGAAAGTTTTTCCTGGCAATTTGTATTTACTCTCAGAGTATTTAATAGAAATCTGCTGAGAGGAAGTAACCGAAGAAATATTTTTTTTGTTTAATTTCGTTTTGTTGCAGATGTCTGATCTAGAGTTTGAACCTTGGCTTTACATTTTATTAGACACCTTACCTACTGCGGCCAATACCTTCATCCAATATTGCTTACAATACGGCTTCTTCAAACTTTTTCGGTAGTTTTCCATATCCATCATTTCTATTCTGCATGCTCCTTCTGATGGAGCATAATCACTATACTTCTCAACAACGATTTGATGCTACGCTATAGAACTTTCCAAAATAAAAACAAAAAATGATTTCTTTCTGAAAATCATTATTTTCTGATGCAACATTCATCATCTCTAACACGATTAAAAAAATATGATGTTGTTTGTTACACCGATTTGATGTATACTGAACATGTTTGACAGATATCAACGTCAACTCAAATATAACATGGTACGTTCACAATAAATATTCCCTATGAAGGCATTTGCATTCTCACACTCTCTACAACACATTGAAGATAAGTTAACAATGTGCGAAAACTTTTCTAGGGGTTTACTTTTTAGATTTTTTTTTTGTTTTTGTTTTTCGCAAATACATGTTCATTAATTTTAGGACTGAATTGCTTAGTAATGTTAACAGTTTCACTTACATATTTTTAGTGAGTTTGCTATTTATATATTAACTGACTATCTATGAATATTTATTACAAAAGGAATATAATACAAACTACTCCTAATTTGACCAACTTATAAAATAAAACCACACAGTCATTAAAATAAATATACCTCAAGTAATTATTTCATATTAAAAAATTCATAAATTTTATAACTTTTTTATACATGCCAACACTAACACTAACATTTCTACTTATTTACACTCATATACATTGATAAACAAACACATACACAACACACACACACATACACACTCACATTCTTATGCAATAATATTTATAAAGTCAGTACCAACTGTATAATAAATATACACATTCACCACAACATTTATGCACACAAACTAAAAACTACAACAACAACAACAACAAAAACAACAACAACAATAATAATAACTGAAACAAAATAAATGAAGGTCCTTTAGATACAAATTTAAAAAGAAACAACAACAACAACAACAACAACACAATACCAATACAAACCAACATTAAATATCCTTTTCTTGTTTAACGTTTCATTTAGTATATACATGCATGCCATACTAACAACAACTGTACACATGCAGAGTTGTATACCCATGACTATTTAAAATAAAAAATAAAAATACTCATGAAGAATATAAAATAGACACACTTTCACATTTACGCACTCACACTGTCACTGTGGCATAAATTCATAAATTCACATGTGCAAGGAGGCAAGCAGCATTCAAAACACTTACAAACACACCCATACCGGCATACAGAAATTAAAATGTATTCATTGTGAATTCATGTTGCATACTGTAAGGGGTAATACCCACCCTATATATGTATTGTATATAGGCTAGGCTAGTCAAGCAAATTGCGTCCTAAGGAACAAGCACAAGGAATTTTCGAACAGTTCGAATAGGTTTGGATAAGATCACTGATTGTGCTGGCGGAACAGAAAAAAAAAAACAAAGCCTATCAGACGGCTTATATTCTCTATTGGATACAAGCCCATATCATATTAAAGGAAGACCATTGCTCTAGAGACCATGGCTAAGAATATGGGTTACATGTCTCATATGAAATTTATCAGAAAGGACTTTGATCTAACAGATCGTGAACTGCTGGCTGTTAATACGCTGCACGATGTCCTTATCTTTGAGGAGCTCATACAGCTCATTATTAGACAGAATGCGAATCTTACGTAGGATTTTTTTGTCGAATACTCTCAAGACTGCAGCATCGGTGCATAATAATGTCCATGCTTCTGTGGCTTCGGTAAATAGGCGTCTATTTCTAATCGATATTGCGTTCTTGTGTACTTCAGTAAATCGAATAGTGCAAGAGATCATCTGTGATTCAATTATTCGGAAAAGGTACAACATCCGACTTTGTTACGTGATCTCGATCCAACATTGACAACGTGTATGTTTCTCTGGCAGGTGTTAACTGCTAAACCATTTCATTAAGTATATGTGCACATATCTTGCCTTCTTCGAACTTCCTCATATGTGTGGACAGTCAAGTGCCGGGATCATATCTCGTTAAATCGAAGGGCGTCAGGAGTTCCAAGGATTCTCTACTCTGTTTATATCGACACAATACCCGCTTCTACTAGGTTCTCTGTGGTATAGAGCGGAACGAAAAGACAGACGAACTGGCACAGAAGTGATAGGAGATGTCTAAGGAGGATACGATAGAGGAGATATATGAGTCTCTGCAGGAATACTTTGGGAAAAGCAGCATAGAATTAAATAAACGGTGGGTGGTTTAACATACTTGGTTGGCGAGTTTCCAAACTACTGTGTCCCGCAATGGACAGTAGGAAAACCAAGAAACTACTTGAGTTTGATAAAGAGAACGGTTCACACTCTAACAGGAATTCTAACGGGATACTGCGCAATTGATAGTTCGCTGACAAGCTCGGAATTACTGCAGAAGCTGCTATAGTGACGGAATGGGTGCAACACCTTATATGCTAGTGCCCTGCACTTAAGAACAGACGTTATAGGTATTTGGATGACAAAACATTTGAAGATCTGGGCAGGGTGGCGGACGTGTCACTAAGGGAACTGGCCAGTTTCAACACCACCAACGGATCATGACAAGTGGGCTTAACTCATACTAGGTAACACGAAGGGTCATATGACCACTGACTGAACTTGCCTGCAAATATCAAGCTACCCGCAAACCTAACCTAACCGACATGTACATACGTAATATTATAGGGTATTACATAATCGTTCTTATGTTCCATGTGCATACTGCGTATGAATTAGGCGTTGTACACTTGTACTTGGTAGTTTTAAAAACTTTTATTTCGAATACATTTTTATGTACTTTCGTGTAAGTGTTTGTGTGTGTGTGTGTGTTTTTACAATTTTTTTACAATTTTTTTTTGTTGCCTGTTTATTGCCATCAGCCACAATTATGATAAATGCTTAAGACAAAACTACACAAATGAACACATTGCAGCGGCGGGGCGTTATGTTGCCACTGCATACACTGGAATGTACAAAAATAAAATAAAACAACAAAAAATACATTTATTTTAATAAAACAAATATTATTTGGTATATGTTTACATCTCTCTCATTCACCCACACACACATTCCCAGTCATGCATGCATGAAAACTGCATACATACATACATGGCGATATAGTACACAGTAAAATATTTTACATCCATAAAGTTTATAACAACTATTAGGTACTCATGGGTTCATACTGAATTTAAATAGAAAAAAGGTACCAGATGTGTACAATAGTGTCATTGAGGATGTTAATGTCAAAATACTACCACAGTCTGTAAAAATCTAAGAGAACAATTAATATTTGTAAACAAATTAAATTAACTTTCGAAGTCTGACAGAACAAAGACTTCTGAACTTTGACAGATAACAGTCATACTGTTACGTCTACATAAGCTACATTTGCCAAATTAGTTGCCATTAGTTTAGTCTGTTTCGACAAATCACCATACAATGACGTATGGTCACTAAGTGGACTCTGAATTGATTGTCAACTGATCAACGAAAAATTAATTTCAGTGATGAGGCTTATTGCTGTATGAATGGGTATGTAAATACACGAATTTGGAACGATACCGATCCACATGAATTCTAACAGCGTTCAATACATATTAAAGAAGTCTATTATTGGTGTGGATCTTGTCCTGGAGACCTTATAGAGCCATATTTCCTTGGAAAAGACTGCCTCCAGATCCTTTTACCGTCAACGGCAAGCATTATCAATTTATTTTTGGTTTGAATTGGATAGTCTGGACACCAACCATAAGTGGCTTCAAAAGAACCATGCTATGTGCCATACAGCTTATATCATAAAATGGTATTCTGCCCCCAAATAATCTTTATCTCAAGTGGAGTTTATAAGAATTAGGCACCGAAATCGCGGTGACATTTCCCCGTTACATTTTTTTCTTGTAAGGTTTCCTTATGCCGCAAGTAATTGAGAATAAACCACAAGCCACAATAGTTCTTCGGCTGATAGTAATATGATTGATCTCAATTGTGTGATTCCATTTACATTACTTTGATTCCAAATACTCTTAGATGGAAAATACCTGATCGGTAATTGTGCATGGCTTCGGGGCCATTTCTCTGTGCTTTAGCCCAAAAATGCTTATCTATTATGCTCCTTATGCTTGTGTTAGCTGAGCCGATGTATGCATTGAAATCACCCATCACCTCTTCGGGCAAGACCTCTTTAGTAAAAATTTGGATATTTCGGTTGTTAGAATGTAATGTTCACAGAGTAACTAGGTTTCGTAGTTAACCAATTTTTAAATCTATTTGTTTGAATATGAGTTTTAACTCTCTTGGTACCGCCCTTATGTAAAGTTAAGAAATACGGGAATCGTGTAAAGAGAAATATTGTTACGGTTTTACTTTTAAAAACGTTTGAAATATGATCTCGTATATTCAAAATAAAATAAAAATAAATTATGTTTAATTTTAATTAAAACCTTTATTAATTACACAACTTTTGTGTGCACCTGTCACAAATGATTCTAAACAACAGCAATTGCTTTATTTGTTATTCTTTGTTTATGCCCATTGCGCATACAATAACAATTATCACACAATTGTTCTGTAGATCTATGTAACGGAGATCTTCAAACCACGATTGGTTTACTTCACACGCCAACGCGTCTTCACACAAGACTGACTGAACTTCTACTCCGACTTTGCATGCTTTGCTTTGCCTTTCATATAGCGACATAAACAGTCTGATGAATGTGTAGTCTTCGCCTTCAAGAGAATTCTATGAATGTAAACAACATGTTCTTATTCATGCATGTTTGCATGCTTGTTGTTAGTGTTGGTTGTTTACGCTTGTCCCTGCTGTTGTTGTTGTTTGTTGTAGCTTTTGTTTACATTTTAATATTAAACGAAGTTACCCCATTTCCATTTTAGTAACAATTCACACTACTTCCGCTACCTCAGACTTTTAAAGAACCTCCATAGTATTTAGCCTATGAGGTACCTTTATTTCTGTCTAAATAAGTTAACCTCCCCAAAGAGCTTCTTCTGTCCTTCAATTCTTTTACTCGCTTGCCTACTGTAATCGCGCAAATTCCATGCAAGTCTCAAACGAAATTTCCTGATGTACTTGATATTCTGCAATAGTTATTATAAATTACATGCTTTGAAAATTCAAACTTTACAACGTGTGCTCACTTTCCGCAGAGCTAAAAACCATTGCCAATTTCAGGATAATAATCTCATAATAATTCTTACCATTGAGATTTTCATCGATGGCCCTTCTAGATAGCATGTGGAACACACCGCATTGCATTCATCATTGAATTTTCTTTCGGTGGCTGTAACGCTTATACAAGATTCTGTCGACTCCTACAATTTAATTTATTCATTATGCTGGCTCATTAATTAAGAATACACGGTTCAATCCCTGGTAAATCACCTGGAACAAAGCGATATATGAAAAAATATTTCTTCGACGACAGAAGACTTTGGCAAAGAGCTCTGAGATTAAAATAAAATTGCCATAAAAAAGTTTCGGAGTCAACATGCAACTTTGGACCTTATCTCTTACGGATAAACATAGGCGCAAGCATGAGTGGTTGTAATCCTGACTAAAAAAGGGTTTGCAATGACCGATTAAATAAAAAATCCTAATTTTTCTTTAAGCTTAAATTATTTGTGAGCACTAACATTGTCTTTTTGTACTCATTAAACAAAATTCATAAACTTCAATGACTTTCAGTCTTTTTATGGTATTTTGTGGCATTAAAGTTTCACGTCTAAAATCCTATTTTTCACACTTGCTAAGCTTAAGTGTTTTACTCTCCTAAAATATTTACTTCATTACACATTCATTAAAAAAAGAAACCCAAAAAAAAAAACCGAAAATTGTAATTAAAAATCAAACATAATTAATGATCATTGCCATACAATGTTACTGCCTAGAATGCTATTGACATAGGCTTAAAGAATTCAAACGAATTTCAATTTTATTCACCTTCATTTTTTTTTTTTTTTTTCGTTGAAAACCACATATAAATTGCTTTCTCTGTCAATTTCGATAGAATTTTCTCTTGAAATACATGGACGGCTACTGTTTCCTGGCGTACGGAAAACTTTTTTTTCGTGTTTCTTTTTTTTTCTTTTTTTTTTGGAGCAATTTTCGTAATTACCTTCCACATTCAATACAACCGCTCAAAGTCTATTATTCAAGGATTTTTATTGATTTTTTTTTGCGTATTATTGTTTTTTATATTAACGGTTGTTGCTTTTAATTGGTTTTTAATTCAATTGATATTGTACAGCCCATTGAATACCGCAAGTTAAATGATGAAAATCTGCTGGAAAACATAAACTTGAACAGCGCAAAGTGTTAATCAACACGGGGAAAAATAAAATACAAAAAAAAAATTAAAATTTTTTATTTTCTTTCATAAATTTAAGGTTTAAAAAGAAACGTTTGTAAAGGAAAACTGTTGTTGAAACACTTACTTAACCCCAATTAAGTTTGGTAAAGTGTCA
>QOCX01003378.1:0-15564 GCA_005959815.1 Sarcophaga bullata | reverse complement strand
TCCTTAGTTCAATTTTAAATTTTTGCCACTGATTTTGGATAGTGATCAAATATTGCACTTTAGATTCCTTAAGGACTCCTACTGTATCCTCCGGATCATTATACTGGTACTAGTCAAACGTGGGTTTCTTTAGAAAAATTAAAAATATTTCATTTTATTTCATATTTCCTTTCACAAAATGCAATTTACGTCCTCCTTCCCACCATGTTTGACAGTAGAATACAAGTGCATCGGGTCACCTCCTGGCCGGATTTTCTTCTCCCTCATTAAAATCATCTTTCGGTGAACTGGACATATATTTTCTGGTATTTAACAGCTTTTTGTAAAAATGGTGTCTGCAGCCATATCTTGCAATTTCGAACCACTTGATTCTGGATTTATCCTGATCTGATTGACGGTCTGCTTCATTACTTTAAGATCCGAAAAAAGCTTTTTCTTTCAAAGAAAATATCAAATTATGTGGAAAGTTATGCCTGGTCTAGCAAATTATATTTATTTAGAGTTACGATTTATGGGATTAAATATACAATAATAAATAATGAAAAGCAATAAATTAATGGCTGTAAGGGCCAACGGTATGCATTTTCTAAATTTTACTGCAAATTTAAATTTAAACAAAATAGGTTGAAAACCATTTTTAATTTCCAAAGTTTTTTATACACAGTGTGTTTGGTTGATACTAAGTGCTTTAAGCGATATAGATCTTGTTTATAACTAAATAAATAGGTTTCGCAGCACGTATACTAAAACAAACTTAATGAGTTTCCGTATACTTTTGCAGAACTTCCAGTGGCACACACGGAGCCCAAGTTGCTTGCATGCACAGACAATCATTAAAATCTTACGAAAACTTATACCAAAACAAACTCCAAAAGAAGACGGATAGCAAAGCTAAACAAAACGTACTTATATGTACCGTAATATAGTACAAGATATGCTTTAATAATTTCTGCGACAACAACAAAAGCTATATGGAGCAATAATACAAAAAATAAACAAAAAAATTTATTATGGAAATACATTTGCCTCAATAACTAGAATTTAGAGACTGTTACTGTAGTAACCATATCGCTGCTGTAGTAGCATTATAAAATAATTCGTAATGATGGCCAAAAGTTTTCCGCAAAGCGCTGAAAATATTAAACTGAAATCTAACATAAAAGCACGCATTCGCTTTTGAGTTCCCCAAAAAGAGGTCCAGCAGAAATAAAAGATGCTGACTTATGAAGGAATATCGAACGGATATTTTGATCAATAGGAAACAATGAAAAAAACAATTCACAGTTCTGAAAACGCTTTATTAAATGCATAAACCTTACAGAATTTTTTGGTTATGAAAACATACATGAAGACGTCGGCACCAAAATGCACTGGTAGCCCAACATCTTTAGGTTTTTACTCACGTAGGATACGAAACATCAAGAATGTTCATTAAAAAGAGCGTAAAATTGTATTCAGTTGCTTGTCAGCTTCTAAAGACAAAGGTTTATGTCGCTTTTTTCCAGCTTTCAATTATACACCAAAAAACTATTACAGTAGGATTCACTGTGTTCCAGTGAGATTCACTAATAACGATGAAAAAATAATCTCCATTTTTGGAGGAATGTTTGTCAAGTAAAATACGCAGTCGTTAGGGATTGGGCAATTACCATATTTCCACTACATATACATATTATTAGGTTACACTTGAAAGTATTAGGTTACAATTCAAAATATTATTAACAATTTTCCTCTGGGTTAACACATACCTCTTACAAATACACTCCTATTTTTATCATGTTCTCTTTGTGCCGACGTCTGCATATAAGTCATGATTTTCACAACGATATAAAACTCCATTACGATTAGAAGATAAAGAGAATTTGTACAATATTTTAAAAAGTACTTGCCAGATTTAAATGAAGTAGAATTATTGCAAATACACAAATTGTGCTTATAATAACTAAAGAAAAAAAATTTTATTAAACTCTTTTTTATTTTACACAATAAGCTCAAAAAACCATCCGAAATGCTATCACAGAAAGTCTCCGTAAAGCAACGAACAAATACCATCGATTTATTCCAAATTTCTTTGTAATGATGGGTATGAAGTCCGTTAGCAGCAAAAACCTTTTGATAGAAAAATGCAGCTTTCATTTGATTTCTGTCTCAATATTCCAGTCTTCTACGACAATGGAATCTTGGGGCATTTGTTTATTACTTACTATTGCCATGAAAAGGTAAACTCTCGAGCTTCTGATTTTTATCCAAAGGTTTCTTACTGGCATTGCTGATACCGATTGATACCTGCTTATACATCTATTATGCCTGCCAAAATTGTAAGCAGAAATAGGACTTGCTTGTATTGATGAAAAGACTTTGCCTTTACGCCCTTCGTTATGATAGTCATATGTTAAATGCTTGGCTTTTACATGTACCCAGTAAAGAAAACATCATAAATCAGTTACAATTTCGATGAATATAAGCTAGACTTTATCTAAATTAATTACCAAAAAAAAAAGGTTTTTAATGTTTTGTTCGCCATTTTGGGTTAACCACCCATGTAAAATATCCATTAATATACATACTCGTACATTCAGATTTATATTTATTGCTTGAAATCCCCACCTGCTGCTTATTTTATCAATTGCCTTAAAAATCATAAATATAACTAGCAATTGCGCATGCGTGAACATATGTTTATGCATGTCTATACAAAACTTTGCTACATATTCTCTCAAACAATACATCCTTTATGGTTCTTTTATTATATGCTGCAATTTGGGGACAATTTTACAGTGGATGATAAAAAATTCAACAAGAAATTTTATGAAATATGTGGCAAATAATATGAAAAATATAAACAGCTACCTGTAAAGAATAGTTTTATACTCTCTAAAGTAATTATTTTCGGATAGAACATGTATTTTCAAGCGCATAATAATCTTTGCATTACAACGATTTCAAATTCATTCAATAATGATTGAATTTATTTCTTAAATCGTAATTAAATGGGCATAAGTTTACAGAAAATCAATTGTTTTTTTCTGCAAAAGCTTGTTTTTGAAATAAATCTTGAGTTTCTCCACACGATTAAAGAACTTTTTACTCACTACGACAGATTCTTTAGGAATTTTGTTTCTGCTTGACATACAGCGATATTTCATTTCGTACATTCCATCCAGATCACATCAATAGTTAAATGTCTGGAGCGATCGTAAAACGATGAAATCATAGGCCAAAATTTAAAATCCAAAAAGATTTATTTTAGTGATCCTAACTTTAAGTAACGCATTTGCAACCGCTTTAATCGCGATTACAACCAAGCTTCTCACATCACCCATGTCATGGGCGTTCATTTTGATCTTAAGTTTAAGAACGCATAGCAACGTTTAACGCGATTAAGCACCAGGCTTCTCAACATGCACCAATGTCATGAGCGCTTCATTTTATCCTTGAGTTGCTGAGTAATAATTCCACAATAATTAAAACCAACTAATACACAACGATAATAATAAAATTAATAATCATAAACGTTAAAACTAAACTACGTAATTTGGGTTTATTTTATCAAGAATTCAGATCTTCCACAGAGAAACCACTTATTTAGAATGTATCATTTATTGATATTTTTTCGATTAATTTTGCTACTGGACGAACGGACAAACTTGAAAAATATGAACAAATGTGCTTTTGCCAAGTTACACTCAACAAACGTCATAGAATATATAGTCAATAGATATTGATATACTATATCAATACCGTTTTAAAGTCAGTTGCAACCCCTTTTAAACAAGTTAATTTGGCATCGGTTCAAAATGTTTGTAATTAAAATTTTGGTAAAAAGATCAAAAAAACGGTTTTTTATAAATAAAAAGTTTGGAGGGTCAGAGATAATAAAAAATTTTTTTGAGTTCTATACAAAATCCCAAACCTACACTATGGTCCATTTTAGGCTGTGGTATTTTTATTTTTTTCAATTTATTACATAGTGTAATGAGTGATACAAATAGAATTAATGAAATTCAATCTGCTCAATTAAATATATGATTAAGTAAGTTTGCACATAAATTTAATGCAAAACTTAATATATAGAGGATGGAAACACGTTGTTAAGGATCCTAATTGTGGACTGATTGTTTTCGCTTATCAGCGATATCGCAGTACAGGAATATTACACAGTAAAAGCTTTTGCCTAATTGATCGCGGTGTAACATAACAATTTACGTTGCTATTTGGCTTTTTTGCGAGATCCCTCAGCTGAAAATGAGCACGTACGACACAGTACTTTTTCATACTTAAACTATTAGAACTGTAGTAAGTATTTCATTTCTCAATTGTCATTGTTCTCGTTACAGAATTATTGTTAAATAAAGAAATATCAAAAACTGAAATTAATGTCTTAAACCGAATATGATTTCAACAAGTTCTTAAACTTGGAAAACCAACATTTTTGCTCAGTGTTCAGTATATAATAGCGAAGTATTTGTATACACATCGTCATATAGAAAGTAGTAGGGACAATAAAACGAATATTTATATAGTGCTAAATATATTGCTTTATTACAACTAAGAGCATAAACAATTTGCACAAAGAGCAGAGCAATGTCTGAAATAGTTAAGAAAATGCATACTGCACAAATTGCGGTGCTTAAAGATACGCGCCCATATACCAACTACTCCTTTTTACTACTACGCTTCTTGTCTATGCAAATAATTCCAAATATGCAAGCAGGCGGAGAACGCTGTAGGGATGAAAATCGGCAAAACCCAAAAACATACGAAAACTTCTTAAAACTTGTATCAGAATATTCGGGATTTTAAACTCATACGAGAATATGTACTTTTAAACTAAGAAAATAAATTGAGTTTGCGGCACCTTATCTTTTTATTTAGTATTACATTAAATAATACTCGTGTAGTTCTTCAAGTGAAACTGGCAATAATTAAGTGAATATTCTACATCACTCGACATCGAAGTGAACAAGATCCTAACTTCCATTGTTAAAAGTTAAATGCTGTCCTCGAAAAATGTAAATCTCCAATATAATCTGTTAATAGAGCAGATGATTTAGATAATCAGCTTTTTATCACGAGGTGCTAGAGGTGAATATTTAAATCCTGCATATATGTAGCTAATTTGAAATCAATTTCTCCACAAGTGCAGATTGTGCAAGATATATGCTGCGGCGTATCATTTTTAAAAAATACTTAAGCAATAAGTATAAGTAACAGTATACATATTGTTACGTTTTTCCTTTTTAAAAACATTTAAAATATGAGCTCGTAGAATGCAAATAAAAATAAAAATAAATTTTTGTTCAATTTTAATAAACTTCTTTATTGTTCGCACAATTTTGTGTGCCACTGTTCACAACTTGTTCTAAAAACAAAAATTGATTTGTCTGTTATTCGTTTGTTTATGTCCTTTGAAATAAACAACAACAATTATTAACAGAAGTTTTTTAAAATTTTACATCGTTGTTTACATTTATTCTTGCTTACTTGTTTGTTGTTGCCTTNGAGTTTTTATTGAGCATTTTACATCGTTGTTTACATTTATTCTTGCTTACTTGTTTGTTATTACCTTCCCTTCTTGTTTTGTTTGTGTATTTTGTTTACATTTATTCTTGTAGTTGTATTTTCGTTCACTTGTTTATCAGTGATAATTTGTAAACAAGTTCATTGTTCTTTGTTTTTGTAGCTTTTGTTTATCATTGTTGATTTGAACGATATGCAATTATCTAGATTTTTTCCATTTTCGTAACAACATGTATATATTTCGGATATCAAATACACCGACTTACACTGAGGATAGGTTATTTAGAAAACCGTGTAAACCGAAATCGTAGATTTCGCTATGTAAAACCGTGTAAGTCGAAAACAAACTAAAATAGGTATAACTCAGTCATTTATTTCAACGTAAAATAAAAGTAAATAGCACCTATGCATTAAAATACAAATAATATGAGTGTACTCCAGTATAAGGATATGTCATTCGTTCTACATACAGAAGCCAGAAAATAAATATTTAAAAAATTTTACCAAAAATTTAATTATGTATTGTTATCACTGTCATAGGATATTTACAATCTTTTCTTCTTGATTGGTATGATGTCACTTTCATCACTCGATAATACTTTGTGATACGGATGTCTTCTAGAAAGTTTAAATATGTTGAAAAGTTTACTCTGTTGGTATTGAAGCAAATAGAAACTTACAAGTTAGTTATGAGATAGTGCTCCCTACAACAGACAGTTTCATCCACTAAGATTTCGCTTAGATCGAACAATGCTTGCTTGGTGCATATCATGCCACAAAAGAGTGTTGTAGTCTGGTTGTCATTATTACGTGAAATTCATTTAAACTCATAGGCGCTATATTTGTTTAGTAATTAATATTAAATTTAAACTTTTGAATGTTTTTGTAAAACAATAAAAAAAAATAACAAAATTTATTACAACTACAAACTGCTGTCGGCGGCTATTTGTCTCATTAGACTTTTTTATTTTGTATTAGAAGCAGTAGCCATTTATTTAAACAAGAAAAAAGAAAATAAAAAATTGTTTTTAATTTTTAATATTGAAATCGAACTTGAAAAAGTTTTGTTTCTATTTTAAATAAACTTGAGTAGTACACTTCTATGTTGAAGAACTTCTAGTTTCCTTCCACTTTTTTATTTCGTCTACTGAACAAAAAAACGGTCCAGTTGACGAAAAATAAATTAATAAAATAAATTTGTTAAAAGCGTAAAATTTCGTTTATCCCTTATATTTTCCTTTCTTTTTTTTTTATATTGAAAGATTGTAAAGAAAAGCATAAATTTAAATGTTCAACATAATTGTTTTTATCTCTTGTTTAACGTTTAAGTTTGCCAATCTACTTTTCAGGTATTTGGAAAGTTTTTGGAGATTTGCTTTAGGTAAAGTGAACAACTTTGTATTTTTTTGCTTTTACTTTACGTCGTATTTTGAATCATAAATCCAGATTATGTTGTTTAATGTTAAAGGAATTTTGTTTTAAAAATTTATGAACAATTTTCATTTGGAGATTAAAAAAAAGTATAATTTTTTACGAAATTGTATACAAAAAAAAATTTTCTCCCTTGGTAACTGTTATAATAGGATTCTTGACTATGTCGATGAATTCTGCGCAGTAATATCCGTCAGTAATTTCTTCTCAGCAGATTTCTGGAAAAGACTCTGAGTGTAAACAAAAAATTGCCATGTAAAGTTTTTCAAAAATCTGTCGTCCGGAATCGACTTTAAACTTTAGATCCTGCCACTCATGTGTAAACCTAACATACAATATAAGTGGTGTCAGAAGCTAGGTCGTAATCCTGACTGAAGGATTGCAATGATCAATTATGTATGTAACAAACTTAAACGTAAATATAATAACACAATCCGCGATTTCTTTTAACACTTATATTGTTTGTTAAGCTTAAAATTACCACTCTCCACAGATGTTCGATGGGGAGTAGGAACCATGACTGAGAAACAATAATTTCACAGTTCTAGGAAATATTTAGAATCGTTGTACTGAATTAAAGTGCCCACTTCAACCTACTCTTGCCGCATATATCGTAATTTTTCTTTGAAGCGTAGACATTTATTTGAAGGAGATGAAACTATCAAGTCTACCGACACGGGCTTCTGAATTTTGATAGCTGATTACATACATAGATGATAAATCGGAGTTTGAAGGAGTTTGAAAAAGCAAACACATTACCTATTAAACATTCATAAAACATTCACATCACTGCAAAGAGTATATTTTTTTAAATCCAAATGATTCATTTCTGTGAATATAATTTTCATTAAAAATCATCTTCAAGAGTTCGTAAACGAACAATATTTCTGTATTAGATCCAAGAGCATCTAATGCTTGATTTGCTCTTTGCTTTGTATTTTGGTTGGGTTGGGTTATCTTTCCATATTACTTTACGGCAACATCTAGGCCATCACTGTCACCAAATCTCTGCTAACAGGAGACTATGGGACTTAATACCAAAATTGGATGGAGTAAAAGGTTACATATTTTCTTTAAAAGGGAACAATGTAGTGCTTTATAGATGGGTCAAGAAATGATCTTGGGAGCGGGAGTTTTTTGTCTCAGAATGTTATATTCCGAGCAAAGAAAACGTCTAACTCATCGAAAGATAAATAAAATCGTTCAAGTGATGGAACGCATCTTAAATGATCAATTTTCCATAACTCTGGCGCATTAATCAGTCTGGATTTGATTGATGGCATGCGATAATTTTGACTTTCAGAAGTAACGTGGAGATTGTGGCTTATTCGTATGTACATGGAATCGAATTTAGCTAAGAAATGTTGTACAAAGACGTCTTTTAGCAGTGAAATCACAAATGGCACTTTAAATTGGAAAATTAAAAGCCCCAGAAAAGCCACTGAAATAACAACAACTGTTGTGAGCTTTAATACGTCCTGATTTGTTCTATAAGTAGGCCGCCTTCTTGGTGCGAAAACCCACTAAATCCTCAAGAAATTGTGGTTAAGGCTGTCAATACATTACATTACATTATGATATACTCTTTACTGCTCGATTCCGTATTCAAATATGCAAAAACATCAAATTAATACAGAAAAAAATTACAGTTTACTAAACCGTATAATTGAACACAAGGTATGAAATTATTTAACTCCCGATTTTCCACTTTAAAGGAAATATTTAAAAAAAAGTTGATGCGGATTTATAGGTAATTAAACAGCTTTTTAAATAATGCTATAATACTTAGCATTTTTATTTAAAAAAAATTTTAAAACAAAAAAGGAAACATATTTTTAGCGAATTCATATCAAACGCCATCAAATAAAAGGGGCCTATTTTTTACACTTGGAACAAAAACCTTTTGCTTTTTTATATACATAAGCACTACATAATTGGCCATTACAATCCTTCAGTCGGATTACGGCCTAGCTTCTCACACCACTTATGTTGTGTGTTGTTAATTTTTATACATGAAGTGGCAGGACCTACAGTTAAAGTCGACTCCGACGCATATTTTTTTGAGAAACTTTTCATGGCAATTTTATTTACTCTCAGAGTTTTTTGCCAGGAAATCTCTGAGTGAGGAAGTCGGCAAAGAAATATTTTTTTTCTTTCGCTTTTTGATATCTGACGGGATACAAACCCTGCCTTTCGTCTATAAGCCGACATGCCTACTAGACTATGGCAACTTCTTTTTGCTTTTTTGCAAACGTGAAGGGCATCGACGGCACGTAATGGCCATAAAATTCCGTTGTTATGTTGTCCATCTCGCCTAAATTGGCGATTAGCTGATACTTAGATTTTATACAGCCTATGGGCAAGTTTTTTCGCAAAAACAAGTCACATATGTTTGGGATCAGGGACCTGTGCCGAGTTGAGTAGTATTATGAAACAATTATTAGTTGAAAGAACAGTTCGCAAATTGCTTCGGATCGTTGTCCTGGTAGAACAAATGCTTCCAATATACTTCAAATAATCAATACTTTGCTTCATATTTCAGTTTAAAATCCAGATATTGGAATGGACCATTTACTGTCTAGTATAAGTGATACATATCCTAGCCTGCACTGTTTGAAACAACATCACCCCGACAGTACGATAATTTTATTCCTAGTGCTAATTTACGTTTAAGCCCACTGTAACTTGATATGCAATGTTTGTAATTGTTTGCAATCAAACCAAACAAGCTGGCCGCTAACAGTTGTGTACGAATAGAAATGTGTACATCGTTTAACATTGAATTAATCAAAGCTACAAAACCAAACAACGACTTCTTTTGTTACAAATAAACAAACAAAAAATTACAAATCATTATAAGAAAAAGGGATTGAACAAGTAAACCAACAAAACAGCAACACTCAAGGCGAACGTAAACAAATACACAAACGAAAATAATGTAAACAACATGTTCACGTTCATATAGTTCTCAGAGATGGAAGACGAACTTTTCGCCTACTGAGAACATTCATCAGGACCGTTTATCGTCTGTCATATAAAAGGCAAAGCAAAGCAGGCCAAGAGCAGAGTAAATGTTCAGGTCAGTCTTGTGTGATAAACGCTGTGATGAAAGCTATCGTGGTTTGCGATATCCGCTAGTAAAGGACGAGAACAATTGTGTATGTTTATGTAAACGAGTGTAAGCAGAAAGAAACAAATGTTGTTGTGGAACATGACAACAGAATTGGGTCGAACAATAAAGAAATTAATTAAAACTGAACAAATTTATCTCATTTTTATTTACAATCTACGAGCTCAGATTCAACTTTTTAAAAGGTACACAAGGTGTAACACAGTTAAATAAAAAATATTCGATGGAGAGAAACGCTGATGTTTCGTAAATTAAAAACTACATGTATGTTTCTTTGCCTTTACTTTCTCAATCCATGTGCGAATAATAAATTTATGTGAACCAAAAAAGAAAAAAGGTGAATTTATGAAGGACAATATTCTTCAAACAATGGTTAATTCCTACCTTGAACATCTAAACTACGGATTTTCATCTCTTCTGCAAAAGTTGCCGAAATTTTTTCTTAAAAGAAAACTTTTCACGATACTTTTATCTACAAATATAGTTGCATGTTGGTTTTTACCACTAACCAACAACCCGTGGAACATATTCAGCGCACACAGATGATTGGTGTGATTGCTGTTAAAATGAAGAAGTCTGAAATAACAATAAGGAAATTAACATCTTTTGCTCATAAGCGTTAAATTTAGTTCTCAATAAGAGAAAAGGGAAGAGCACCCGCCTAATGTTAAGTAATCAGTAACATTGCCAATGGAACGGTTTTCTCTTGTTTGTAATACTCTTGAATTCAAACTCAACTACGTAATTATTGTGATCATTTATGTGGGGACAAACTTTTTTAAAAGTAAAATTTAACAGAACTCGGATGCCGTTTTATTTGGTTTTCTATAGCAGAAGTCAGTTGTTTGTTGAGGTAGCCAGTCGTGTTGGATGAATAATGGTTCGTGATATGTAATGGCTTCTAATTTCTGATACCCTAAATAGGAAAAACAAAACGTTTTTAAGCACGAATACCCGATATATTTTGGCATTTAAGAAAGCACGTAGTACTAAACAGTTCTAGACACCGTAACATAACTGAATATTTAATTTAAATTATCTGCAAACGTTAGGCATCGCAAAAAGAGTTTTCGACTGTGTGGATATTCCAACTGAAGGAGGTCTAAAACACAAGAAAATGAAATACCGTCAATTTCACTAAAAGAATCATTGTTCCATTTTGGATTAATTTCTGAGTTGTCCAGATGTTAAGTCGGGGTAACACCTGTAGAAAACTTGGGAGGCTGTAATTTAATAATAATCTACAGTATTATTATCTCTGCTGGCAAACGCACGCAGATATACGATAATAAGATTCACATATGAAAAAATCGAATCAGTTCAAAAACAGTCCTATGTATTTGTCTTCGTGGTTACAATGGGATCCTAATGTGAAGGTTACCTTGCTTATGAAGAAACGCCTAGCACTCATTAAAATTACATCTTAAAAAGCCGTCGCTATAATGCTAATGCTGTCTTTCTCCTGAACGCTATTAATGGTGTTACAACCTCCAAATTTCTTCTGAAAAAACTTTATGCAGTACTGCTTGTCCAAAAGATATTTTAATTTCATAAATATAAAATTACGCACTAACTATGCGACTTCGATCCATTCGTAGAATCTCTATGATTTATTAAATAATCTCTACTACATATGATTTTAACAAAAGGTTTGTGAAAGCCATTAAAAAATCTAATCGCTAACACTTAAACTCACTTAACTCAAATAATTCTCATGTTTTTTTTTCCATTCTTGAAAATTTTTTTGTTGTTTGAAATAATTTGTGAAGGATATAATTGGTTATAGTCCTGTAAGGATTTTCAAGACTTAAAATAAAAAAAATAAATAAAAATAAAAAAAAAAAAAAAAAAAAAAAACTAGGTGATTATCCAAGCTCGGTGTCTCTCATTACTATATGGACCTGATCGTGGACGCACTTCAGATAAAACATCTGGGGAGGTTAGGCAAGGATTGCCAAGATTATGCAAATGATAGGAGTCCTCATGGACTAACAAAATTTGAAGAGACCTCTGACATCATATCAAATAGGCCTTGAACAGATAACCTCGCAAGCGCATGATAGCGGCCTGGAGAAATAAATAGGACCATACCTTCGTAGTATACTTCGAAGTATACTTCGTAAATAGAAGAGAATTATTCATTTCCCTGAGTGAGACAACATTAAAGCAAATGTTTCAATCCAGACACTATTAATATTACTGATGGTAAACAATATGAGGGATTATATAAAGACCATTCTTAGAGGATGGCCGGTCTTGCCTTTATGCTGTGCAGAAGGCTTGCTTTGGGTTGTAATCCAGAAATTAGGCACTGAGTCCATGACATATTGGTACAGCATGAATTTAAAAACAACTCAAATGGATTTGAATATATACAGAGACCATGTAAAGGCAACGTTACTGAAAGCTCACGTCCCAAACTGAAATATTCCGGAGCTCATGCTGACACGCGCGGGTGGCATCCAAGTGGAAGCATATGCATCGAAAAAAGAACTGAACTCAAGCTGCGACAGACACGTGCAAAAGACAGAATATACCAATACTATCCATATACAGGCCGCCAATTCATTCATTCGGCTCTTATTGGGGTTCAATCGAAGGTAGTGTGGTCTCGATAAGTTGGAGAAGCCCAATATGTAGATTCTGTGGAGAAAAACACATGGCAGGTATAGTCCTTGTTGACTTCAATATGATTTCTGTCAGGCAATTGGCCCTAGAGAAGACATTACAGGGACATTCTATAAACTTTTTTACAAGAACAATAGATCGGTATGGTTGCATTGACTAAGCACCTCTTCACGAACAATGAAGTTATGGACCTTTATAGCGGTTGATTGCTTATGACTATCAATAATTACAAATTCTTTGCAGTTATAATGATATTTTATGGAGCTCCACCTGTTGTACTATTAAGAAATGTCATTTCAAATGCCGAAATGAATCAACCCGTAGCTGTGGTAGATAGGGGTTTTTTAAAGCAATTATTACAAAAGTGGAAGATCGGAAAATAAAAAAGGTACATATTATTATCAATGACTAAGGGCCTTCTATGTTATCGATTTAGGGAGCTTCGCATCTTCTCGACATTCATGTGAAAGCATGGAAACATTTCTTCGACTCAGAGTACTCACAGTACTGTAGGTAAGCATGCGAAATTTTAAGAGCCACTTTATATTTTTTAACCTCGCACACCTAGCAGTTCTGGAAATTTCTTATATGCAGTAATTTTAAGTCTTTAATGTTGGTCAAAAATCTTGATAATATTTTTGTTTCTTTTGCTACGGCGTATGACGATGAGTTTTGAGGGCGGTGATATGAAATTTGATTGATGATGGAGGGGTATAGATCACAGATCAGCAATGAATCGTTTTTTCGCTAAAGAGTAAGTACTTATGAATTTTGAGTATGAGTGAATCAAAAATATGAAATTCAACTACTCTGATTCATTTCTTCAACATTGATTTATAAGAACAAATTGCCAATGAGTATGGAGTAGCAACGTCATACGCCTACTCATTCAGATTTCATTAAATTTAGAAAAAATACTCATATTACTCATAAATGATTCGAGTGATGCCAATCATTCATCAAAAATTTACAATCTAGTTGTTGTTGTATTTACAACAAAAGAAAAAAAACAACCAAAAAACACAGAGCAGCAAACAGGAGCAAACACACAACCTCCAAGTGATATTGTAGTGTTCATACGTGATTCATACTTTTTTTTTGATTCTTGTTACATGCTGAGTCATGGGGAGAGTAGAAATCAAAAACATCATGGGTAGCGTGGAGTAAGATTATGATGATACTTTAAACATTGATATAAGTAGCAGAGGTCCATCATAATAAAATAAATATGATGCGTATAGTACCAAAAATTATGATATGATTCGAATCTACTCATCTTTTGATATACTCATTGCTGATCTCTGCGTATGGATATCGATTAAGTGAATACATTGCAGTTGAGAAGATAAAGATACAAAAAGAAAAAAGAAAAAAAAAACTCGACCAAGTCCGACTCTTATACATTTTAATATACTTTTCCATATTATTGATAGCGGGCAGTCATGTTGTGCATTCTTGGTTTACACTTTGACCGCAGTCACCTCAATAATCAAAGAAAATGAGATGAACAAATACATTTTCTGGGACTTAAAAATCGATGTGATGTTTTGAAAAAGAACTTTGCTGGTGCATTCAAGATTTTGAATTGCTTTTGAATATAAAGGTGAAGCTATGGCGACCGTAATATTTATTTATTTATTTACATTTATTTTGAAAGATTCTTATTGTCTATGAAACTTAAAATAAAAAAAAAAACTCAATTATTCTTTGACTCGATGAATAAAAATGATTCAATAAAAGTGGTATGTCTTGCTCAAATCATCATTTAAATATTCAAAGAAAAATTTTATTTTAAGATCATTCACTATCTTCAGTAACATTTATTCAATTAAAGATTTTAATCATAATAATAAACAACAACATTTTTCCTATTAAAAGCAATTTAATTACTGTTGTTAACTGTTGATGTTTTGTTGAGGCGCCATTAAATTTTCTATTGCTGTTTGTAGATTTAAGCTTAAAGGAATATTTGAAAGTGATTATTTTATTGCTTGCAATATAACAGTTGTTTTGAATTGAACGGAACCATAACCTATAACTTCTAATAACAACCTTCTCAACCTTCTTGTAATAACTAATTTTATAAACAACTTTCTGAAATGTTTTGCTTTCATTTTTCATATTATTTCATAAATTGGTGACAGTACGAAAGAAATTTTTACTTTGAAAATCGAAATCAATGCTTATTTGCATGCTATTTGTATACATTTAATAACAACAGCCTGTAATTTACTTCGGTTTTATGTTAATACCACTAACGAAACAATACTCCAATTATTGGCAATATCTTCCTCCAATTGAAACATTGTTTCCTTGTTCTCTTACGATTATTTTCTTTATTTCTCACATACTTTCTTATTTACTTCATACTTTCTTGAAGATGTTCGTTGTTTACGATGATTACAAAATCAATGCCTCCGTTAAGAAATATGCTGAGATATTCTTCCACAAGTGCTTTCGGCGAATGATAATTATGCATTACAAGACAAATTCTCTAAACAACCAGTGATTGATTACCCTAACAGCTGGCAATGTAAAATCTTTTTCCTTTGAAAATATTTCTTAAATTCTTATAAAAAAATTCAAATTGCATTAAGTCTTCTTATATTAAATTAATTAAACTTAATTTATAAAATTTTGTTTTTATTTCAAAGAATTTTTTTGGTAAGATGAAATTAACTCAGCATATATAAAATAATGAATGAAAAGGTATTAGACAACCAAAGATAAGCAGTTTGTGTGTAAATTTGTCCTAAAGAATTCTAGTTTATCTGGAAAGCCTCAGAATTGTAGAAGGCTTTATATCATGGCAAAGTCAATTGCCAAAGTTAATGAGAAACAAACAGGTTTGAAGT
>QOCX01003377.1:1284-14364 GCA_005959815.1 Sarcophaga bullata | reverse complement strand
GCAAGCGGACGTAAGTAGGTATGGGAGGTATAACTCTTCTGCTGTAGTTGAGTGACCTGCGATATATTGCAGCAAATGATAATTAGTTGAGTTATGCTGTCAATTTCATGGTCCCTAGCTGGGGTTGTATGGCACTTGTGCGCGGTATGAACTGATTAACATACCTTTTTGCCTTTTGGTGTGTGAGCTATCTAACGTAGATAGGACGTATTAATACATTTCTGATGTTTCAATGTTTTAAAGCTAGGTTAGAGTACATATATCATTTGGTAGTAGTTTCCTAGCCATTACAACAAAGATATTGCAATAAAAAGTAAAGTTTTTTATGATAAGTGGACAAATTATTATAACATATTCGTTCTCGTTGAATACCACCTACTACATTAAGAAAAATAATTTGGGGAGAAATGTAAATCTAATATTTGACACTTGACATACACATAACAATAGCACTTAAATACTATTTAATAGCTCCCAACATCTTTTGTTTTAATAAACTTTACTGCCGCTTGAATTCCCAACAAGGTGGGCATACAATAAATAACTGCTTTATTGTTTTATTATACATACATACGCCTCTACATTCATGGAGAATGCTTTTTGGAAAACATTTCAAACAAATGCATAAACATATCAGGTTGCAATAACATTTTGGCCATTCAGTTCATTTAAATAAAAAGAAGAGAAAGAAACTAGGCACATAAACTGAATGAATACTGTTTATGCAGCTGCAGTGTGTTGTTGGCCAGTAATAACACAATACAACTGCTAACGGTATGTATGGCATTGGCCATCTAAACAATAACATTTTCCGAAATGTGACAAACAATATCACAACAGTCTCTTGCTATTGGGCCACCATGTTTGTTTTGCATACGTTTAGGAAAGGGAATGCATTTGAATGGAAACTGTTTTTAATGGCAATTGGAAATTTACAGTTAGCATACAGTTGCATAACAAATACCACCGTACATTAAAAGTATACAAATTTAAATTACGCAGGCAAAAGTTAAGCAAAGCTCAACTTAGTTGTGTCTCAATGCAAGAAATTGCAAAGTTTTAATTAAATTTCTATTATATGTAGTGGAGTTGAAGTTGGAAAAATTAAAATTGCTTTTCAAATTTAAATTCCATTGGAAAAATAGAAATTTTTCTTTGTCGTACGAAACCACTAGCCATACTACCAATTCATTAAGGGAAATGATATCCAATATAGAGCAGGATGTTTGCGTAGAGATAAAGTTGAATATTACTCAAGGAAATAAAATATTTTTTTGATTTTATCATTCGATTTTCATTGGAAAAATAAAATGTAATTTTAGATGAACTTTTTTGTTTACCAATTGAACAAATGCTTTCAAAAGTTTTAATTAATTTAAAAAGAAAGAGCAAATAAAACAACTGCAAACAAATATTACATAGCCTCAGCAGAATTAAATGTAAAATTAAACTGCATTGCATTGGATTATNTTATATGAAGTATGCTCAGAAAGACTTGAGTAGATAACCACTCTTCTTTTCATTATATTTCTATACTCGTGTCACACAGTATTCTTCTTACGTTAGCATTAGTAAATTTAACAACCAATTGAATTGTCTGCCGATTTTCAATGGTTTTCGAATGATTTCTATTTGATCAAAAAGTCCATGATTATGCCACCATCTTCATTAACTAGTGAATTGAAATTTTTCTGATATTTTCGTCTTGAGAGATTTTCCAATGAAATTTTCTTAACTTTCTCTCGAAATAAAAAACGAAGTGTTCCTATGACTATGACTATGCAATGAAATCCTATTCGTTCTAAGTGGCAGATGCAGATGCATTCAAACAAAACTCACAAAACTCTGTGAGAATTATTGATAAGTGAATAGTGAACAAATAATTCAGTTCTATAATTCGTCTGCTCATTGATTCGAGTGCCTTGCAAGACAAAAAAAATTGTTTTAAGCGTATATAAACCTGCCACCCAGACAGGAAATTGTTACACAAATCGTCGCAATCTGTAGAACGTTAGAACGATAGAATCTGTAGAATGTTCTAGAAGTTTATTGCATGTTAATCGAAGACTGAGCTAAGTAGGAATCTTGTTTCATTGCTGCACTTATCCTGTGCAAATTATACAGGAAGCACACCAAAACAATTATTTAAAACGGTTTGTAAATCACCCGAAGTTGCTGTTGTGTAGCTTATTAGACGTGAACGTGCGATTCAGAGACTTTGCAGAAATTTTACATGGCAATTATATTTACTCTCAGAGTTTTTGGCAGAAATCTGTTGAGAAAATGTCATTGAAGATATATTTTTTCTTATGACGTTCTGAAAGCGATGTTTGATCTGATGTTTGACCCGTGAACTCACATTTAATAAGCCAACACACTATCTACTAGGCTACATACTTAAATGGTCAACCATTCACCTAGCTACCTATACCACTTTAGTTTAGTTTAGTCGTTTCCGAACGATAAATTTTAGAGAAAATTTTTTTTGCCATAAATTTGCTGACGGGCAGTCGTCGAAGGGCTTGAACACTAACCTAACACCAACACACTACCTTCTAGCCTACGGAGACTTCAAGCTCAGACTATTCGTACTCAGTTGTCTCTTAAAGTTTTGTTTAAACCGAGCACACTCTCAAAATTAATAGAATGCTCTTGATTCCCAAATCCATGCAACCAAGACCGTTAGTAAGAACGGCAAAAGTAGAATTAGCCAAACGTTCACGCAACGTAAAGGCATGTACGTTCGTTTAAGCATACGAAAATTCTCCAGATCTTACTGAAATTCAATTATGTTTAGGTAATCGTTCTCATTGCTTCACATGCTAGAAACGAACGTATGTTCAGTAAAGTTGTAGAGAGGAGATAGTTTAAACGCCAAAAGAATCTTTAATATTTTCACTTTGATTTTATGTTCGTAATCAACCTTCAGTTAGAAGAAAATATGATTAAAAAATTATACAAAGCAAAGCAATAAAAATAAGCAAAGGAGATACCTCATTGCTAAACCGTTATATGTAAAGGAATCAAATCGTTTGTAGTCATATTTCTAAACGATTTTTTTTTTCTGTTTGAAAATCCTTAAAAGAAATCTTACCAGTTTGTGTTGTGGTGCTGTGAAACAAACTTTTTAGGTAATTGAGAAATCTTCTATGCAACGGTCGATGACGATGCCTTGATGAACGTCTCGATTTACCCTGTTCGACGTCGTCTTCGCATTTGGCAGCATCAACGATAATTTCTATGCTGCGTTGTTTACTTTTGCTAGGGACTTTATTGGAATGCGGTGAAATACTTGCAGGATCTGCTGATGGATGTTGAGAGGCTGCCGCTAGCGTAGCAGCGGCTGCAGGAACAATTAAAGCATCACTAGGATTTTGGCCAGTACCAGCTATAGTCGATACACTGGCTTCAACTCCGGGCGGTAAAGGCGTTGCGTTCGGTGATGCATGCAGTAGTGTAGGCTGTTGTTGTATTATCGATCTGCTGGTACTGGCCGTAACACAACCAACACCACCGCTACCGCCACCATCATGTAACGATGATGTTGAATCGGAGGTGTTATTGAGATTATGAGTATTGCCATTCGAAGCCACGGATAATGAGTTTTTTCCCACTATCGGTTGTGATATGGTGCTTATGGCATGTAGGCCAGGTATGCATGTGAGGTTCTGGTGGTAAGAGTACAACACCATTGCACACCACCACACCACCACCACCGTCTACATCCGTCCCTCGTTTGCTGTTGAAGAAACCCTTCAGGCGGGTATAGTAGGCGCTTTTGTTGACGTTGGATTTGTGGACGCCATATTTTGCTTGTTTTAACGTTTTGTGTTTGTTCTACGTTGTAATTGTTTTGTTTTGTTTTGTTTTGGGGCCTTTTTTTGTTTATTTATGTTAATGGAAACACACGTTGTTTGCTGTTGCTGTCTGTTTCGATTCGTTGACAACATTTACACATATTTTCTTGCCATTAGTTTGTAACAGTCTCTTTTATTTTATTGTGTTGATTTCTGTTGTTTTATTTTTTTTTTTAAATTATTTTAAATATTTTATTTAACGTTGTTTGTGTTTCTTTTTTTGTTTTTTTTTTTTTTTTTTTGTTAGCCAAATTTGTAGTGTTTTTTCAGGTACGTTACCCATACTCGTAATTTGGCACTAAATTTTGTTGAACTTTTTCGCCTAAACAGGACGCGGCGTTAGCATTTTTAAAAATTTAAGTTTTTTTAAATTTTTTTTTGCATAACAATCTATGTTGTTATTAGCGTGTAGATTATCGGTGGCGTATATTACTAGTATGGATGCGACCATGCGGCGTGTCTGCTTGGTGTTAGTGTTCGTTCTGGTATTTTTGGATTTTTGGTTTCGTTTTTAGCTGCGGTGTAGTTTAGTTAGTTGATTTTTAGTTGCATTTTTTTACGCGAGAACACTAGAGTGAGTTGATTGACATTGCACGTTTTGAATGCTGTTGCAGATGTCTGCAAAGGTAAAGTAGAGACAGAAGAAGAATCAATAAAATTAGCAAAAAGATAAACCATTTCTTCTGTTTGAGCGAGTATGCACAAGTGGTTAACAAGCCATACAAGTTTGGTTTTTTTTTTTAATTTGTTTTTGATATATTAATTAAGCCATAATTTTAACACGAGAATCTCGTGGTGTTCTCATTTGACATCGTAGCAGTTACATCTGGTACAGGGTGGGTTACGCATACATAAAAATATCATAATTTTCTTTGAGGCGTTTTGTCAGAATTTTAGTACAAAATGGAGCAACTGCTTTGTGGCTATTTTTATGGCAGCATTTTTTTTTATTTTTCATTACAGAGGCACCAAGCACCACACATTTACAGCGAGTGTGGCCAGCAGTGTATTATAGTGATTCGCTTTGGACGCGTTTGGTTTTAGTAGCCTGTTGCTCTACAAATTAGCTTTATTTTTTGAGATTTTTGCATATGGATACCTGCTTTTTATCGTTTTTTTGTGTGTCTGGGGTATTTAAAATTCAAATGTTATTCGTTTGTATCCTAAATAATCAATAAAGATTAAATATTTGATGCAGAAATAAATTTGGTAAGAAGATCTGTAGGCAGAGTGTACATGGTTTAAAGGGAGAAGCAAGGTTCGGCAAGAATGTTCCTCTTGTGCTTTGTGACGCGTTTTCGAGGTTATTTGTTTTAGCGTTGCGGCTGCCGTTCTTACACGCTGGCGAATAAATTTAATCGAAGATACGATTGGATCTACACTAAATGAATTTTTGTTTTGTATATTTATTAAGGTTACCTTAATTATCAGTACTATTATGTTAATTAAAAAAAAAATATTTTTTTTTGTTCAAAAAAATTCGATTTTTTTTTGTAAAAATGATTTTTTTTTTTATAAATTAAAAGAATTTTTTTTTTTTTGGAAATTTTTTTTTGTATTAAAAATTATTTTTTTTTAAAATTATAAAAAATTCTTTGTTTCGTTAAGCAAAAAAATTGGATTTTTGTTACATTAAAGAATAATTTTTCTTTCGATATTATTTTTTGTATTTTTTTTTAAAAATTAAAAAAAAATTGTTTTGGTTAAAAAAAAATCGTTTTTAGTAATTTTATTTCAATCGATTTTTTTAAAAAAAAATTTTTTTTATCAAATATACTTCGATCGCTCTCAGCCAATCCAATCCCATACACTTCTTATAAAAACTTTTGCACAATTCATCTGCCTACAGCAATATTGCCAATTAAAAATGACACCAACATGCTTTGCAATTGGATATCTTATGTCATGTAATTATTTTTTAAGAAATCAAAGACCTTAACACTCGCATCGCTTAGGAGCCATTGACTGACGTCATTGAGAATGATGATAGCCACTTTGTGGCTGTATACTTATGCCAGACTTAAAATGAATTTCTCTTTTACGCATAGTACAGTCCGTCTAAGGCGTTCGGCAAAGCAATTCAATCATATGGCTTAGAGTCCTGAATGATAGAAGTAAAGGATACAAAATACGTAGAATTTTGCGTTTGATGACGTAGTTTGTGGTTATGTTTTCACGATACAAGAACTGTGACTGAACATAGGAATACAAGACAGAGACATTTTTATGGAAGTTGTACTCTCCCAAAAGTGGTGCATACAGAATTGGTCATTACAATCCTTCATTCAGAGTTGTGGACCTAATATGTAACACCACCTATGTATTTTGTGTGTGTTAATTTTGTACAAGAGTTGCGGGATCTGCAGTTTAAAGTCGACTCCGAAAGACAAGTTTTTAAGAAACTTTTTATGGCAATTTTTGTTTACTCTCAGAGTTTTGCCAGAAATCTGCTGAGAGGATGTCACCGAAGAAATAGTTTTTTTCATACTTTCGTTTTTGTTTGAGGTGGTGTTTGAGCCGTGGCCATACGTCTAATAAGCCAACTAACTACTAGACTACGGCGACTTCAAAGAGATAAGAAAATAAAAAATGGTTTTCGAAACATTTGGAAGACTTTATTCACTTGAATAAATTGTAAATTGTATACAAAGAAATAAAAAATTTACAAAGCAGGAGATTTCATTTGGTTCCAAGATATTGTGGTTGATTTGAATTATTTTCTGCTACAGCGTGTTCAGATGTTGGCTGGTTAATTGCATAGTTTCTCCACTTGATGGATGTGATTGAACATTTTTGTGCCGCAAGGTTTAAAATCGCGTAATTTGTATCGAGATTAACTTCGAAGATGTTAAAATCTGTTATCCTGGCTTCCTATTGACAAATATTATGATATTTTCACTTGTAGTTGGTCCTTGTCGTTTGCTCTGTAGTGTTAAGCGGATTTCCTTGATAGCGCTGTCCTTAAGAGAGTAACTAATTTAGAAAGTTAATCCAATGAGGGTTAAGGTTATGAGTTTCGTGTGTGAAACTATTATTAGACTGTACAGGATTTCGTTTCTTGCCCCACAGGCCTATTGTAATTCAAATTTGGCAAAAATACGCGAAGGATTTTACCCTTCTTTGAAGNAGTGTCTGGCTTCATGCTACATTAACCTATAACAGCACCAATTAAAAACTATAATTAAGTCTGCATAACTTTGTCTTTCTGTGCAGGCAAGACTTAGAGCAGTCTACGGAAACTAACAGGAGAATAATTGCGGCAAGCATGCCAATCATGGTCGTCTTACATTCGTGGTAGATGCGGAGTGCTACATCTACAATAATTTCATGGACTTTTGTATGTTTTCTCAGAGCCATTTTATTTTACTTGCTTATTTGAGGACACACACATTAAAATTTGCTGTCGTTTTAATTGTCACGCATATTAACAGTGAAGCCTGCAAGGACTATAGAAGTGGACCTAAAGGCTTTTTAAAGAAAATGTTTATCAAAACAATTTGTAAAACCAAAGTAATACAGAATGTTGAAGAGTTTAAGACTGATGCTCAGGATTACTAATAATTTTTTTTCTATACAAAAAACCAATCAATTTAATTCACAAATTTCCATCAGATGAAGTAACAATGTTAGCGTTCAGCTCTAAACATAAAAATAATCGTTAAATATTGAAAAGATATTGAAGCATCTATTTTAATTTGCCAGTGTATCTATCTTCCTACTCTCATCATCATTTTTTAAATTTAAACTTATAGGGTATGTTTCAAAAAACATCTACTTTAACAGGAAAGTTCCTTTGAAAAGTTCAAAATAAATCATGCAGGTATTTAACGACTGTTTTAAAGCATAATATCACTCATATGACAACAATGACATTTAAAATTAAAACGAAAAAAAGAGAAAAAAACGTAACATTTAGTAAGAATAACGAACAAAGAAAAAATTTGTAATAAAAAAATTGTTCTCTAACAGACATTTCTTTAAATAAAATAGTTGCCTGACATATTCTACGCTAACAATAGTAGCAGTAGCAGCAGCAGCAGCAGCACTAACACCAAAAACAAAAGAAACAATTATTTACTATGCACTCACAGATTTATAAGTGCATNAGAGAAACAATTATTTACTATGCACTCACAGATTTATAAGTGCATAAAATATTTCGCATACATATGCACTCATATGTACATCAGCTATAGAATACACATAATATTTTTGTGTGTTACAAGAGTTTTTTTTTTTACCAACTGTTTCCTTTTCCTTTTCTCTCTTTCCCTCTCTCTCTTTCGTTCTCTATCTCACTCGATGTATTTTAGTCGTTTTTGGGTAAAAATGACATTTATCTGTGTAGTTATTGTGTATATGAAATATATTTTTAAATGCATACATATACATACATATACATGCATACATTCATACATACATACAAGTATATATGTGACAATGGTATAACAGTATCTGTTTTCAACCCCCTATTTTTAGTTTTATTTTTTTTGGTAAACGGTGTACAATGAACATTTAAAAATCCTTGCACAAGTGGTATGAATTATACTTAAAAAATATGACGAAGAGAGAGTGAATAGATAGAGAGAGAGAGAGAGTGAGAGAGGAGAGAGAGAAAAAACACAATAAAAACAAACGAGATACTCTATTATTTTGAGGAATTTTTTCCATTTGAATTTTTATTCAGTTTTTGTTTTTTCTTTATTTTTCTGTATTTGCAGCCAGTTATTGTATGACAATACAATGGCGGGAAGCAGTCAGTTACAAAGCTTCTCAGTTCTCTCTATTGTAGTACTGTAATGTTGTAGACAATAGCGCCATGCGAACATTGTTGCGAACATGTTACTAAACGAGTACATCAGACAACAACCAACACTTTTTTCTTTTCAACGTAAAACATGTGAATACAGGAATACATACGTATGAGTGTATGACATAAAAACAAACATGCATACACACCTTTACAATGGCTGTAAAAAATATGCCATGTATTTTACGAAGCATTTCCGGCGAAATAATGTAGAGTGCCATTAATTGAAAGCCGCTGTAAAATGTGATGTAAAGGCTTAAAAAGTCAGGGTATTTTCTCTTTCATTTTTTTTTGTGTCTTCCAAAGCAGTTTAATTTCGATATCAATCAAGAAATTAATTGAAAGACTTAAAAAAAGAAAATAATTGTTATGGCCAGTATAACTAATGACTAGTGTTCACATGGAGCATGTACCCTATTTCAACTGTAGTTCGAATGCAATAAAAAATTTAATTTTTTTTTTCTTATTTTTAATACCAAATTAACAATAAAAAATATTTAAATTTCTCCCCCCTATGTTTTAAAAAAGTTTACTTTCTCTTTGGCATCATTTTCCCCCAATTTCACAGACGCAACAAAAATTTAACCAACAGCGCTACTTTCACAGTAAATGTTGTATGGTTTCTGTTATTGTCCTTATAGTCTAGCCTTGCTAAGGGGTAAACATTTAAGCTGAAGAGATATTGTAAATATTAAATTGTGTAGACAGTTTTATTCACAGCAAACAAAAATAAACCAACAAAAGAAAAAAAAAATGTTTTTTTTTCCTCCTAGTCCGTGTCTAACAACTTATTTTCAACACTAACTATTTCTGGTAAATGAAAAGCGGTGTAGATAAACACACTTTTCATATCAACATATGAGACATTTTACTTTAAATAAAACACAGATACCATATGTAATCTGAAATTATGTAATCCAAACCCAAGTCTGGGACTAGACTGTAAACGCTTACTATGCAATCTTATTCTGCAGCTAATCTGGTATTATGGGTATTGCTTCAGTTTTTCATAAAAAAGGGATTAATCATTGCGATAAGCAGTATTTAAAGTCCCTGCCCCGTAGTCTAATGGTAGTGTGTTGGCCTATTAGACGAAAGGCCAGGCTTCGAATCCGGTCAGACATCAAAAACGAAATATGAAAAGAAATATTTCTTCGGCGACTTCTTCTCAGAAGATTTCTGGCAAAAACTCTGAGAGAAAATAAAATTGCCATGAAAAGTTTCCCAAAGAAATCTGTCGTTCGGAGTCGACTTTAAACTGTAGGTCCCGCCACTCATGTTATAACAAATTAACACACAACGCAACATAAGTGGTGTGAAGAAGCTAGGCAAGTAATCCTGACTGAAGGGTTTAATGGCAATTATCTATGTATGTATGTAGTCTAGTAGGCACGGTTTAAACTCCAGGTCAGACATTTGCCAACAAAAAAAAAAAAAAAAAAAAAAAAATTTTTTCGGCGACTTTCTCTCATCAGATTTTTGGCAAGAACTCTCAGTAGATTGGTGGAAAAAAATTTCTATGAAAAATTTCTCAAAATCTGTCGTTCGGAGTCGGCTTTAAACTGTAGGTCCCGCCACTCATGTATAAAATTAACACACACAACAATAAAAAATTGGTGTGAGAAGCTAGGCCGTAATCCTGACTGAAGGGTTGTAATGGTCAATTATGTATTATGTATGATGTATGTATGTATGTTCATATAAGCATTATTTTTTCCTGTGAAATTTATTGAAAACTGATTTCAACTAAAAAATCTTAATTTAACGTGGAGGAATCATTTCATTTGCTTTTCCCAATACTCTAAAGGCAATAAACTGTTGTAATTCCTAGCTATTGCAACACGCCAATGCAACTAATCACTAAACATTGTTTATTTTTTTATTATTGCTTTTCAAAAACATAAGACTGTTATGAAACACCTCCCCTGACTGATTACTAAATTATCAAGTCTTTCTATTGAAGTGTGTTATTGGCCTACACCTAGTATGTTCCAGAATAGTAAGTTTTATCATCTGGTTGTTACCACAAAAGATTTCCCTTTCTTAAAATGTTGGTGATGAACTGTCTCTCATTTAGTTCTACTCTCTTTCAAGACATTACCTTGCTTGACTGTCATACAATGCTCCATTTCAATGCTATTCTTCTTGGAGAGTCAGAAGACTTTCTGAATAAATTTTTCGAAAGAGACATAAAGTTCTTCCTCGAACAACATTATCTTATTTTTTGCATTCTCCCTGCTTTTCTTTCATAGAATAAAACCATCTGTAGTTCATATGTCTATACTGCGCCTTAAAGAATCACCACGAAGTCAGTGACGAAGCTTTTTCTCGTTTACCATACTTGTTAAGTTAATTTTTTTTTATAGAACATAATGTTATAATGTAAAATAACCCATATATGCAATGCTGTTTTCATCACTTTTCTAACATTTTAATGCATGAGTATGCTTAAGAGTAATGATGTAATGATTGCAACATTCATTCTTTCCTTAAATTTCGTAGTTTTTATGCTGCAGTTTTGTTTAGAATCCTCACATTTTCGTAAATGTATGAGAGGAAATACGAGTAGTTTAGGTGAGATAACGTTGGAAGCAATGGAATGATGACAATGATGTTGGTGATGATAGTGGATCTGTCTCTTTAACAGTATGTCAGTGCCTGCTAGGCATTTGGTTGACAAAAATAAAAAAACTTTTTTTTTACTTTTTTTTAGTGAAAGTGTTAGAGAATTAGAATTAGGAGACTTATTCACTTCAACGTCACACGTATACGTATGACCACAAACTATGCAGAAACTTTTTCGGGTGGTTTTGCAATTCAATGTTTTGATTTTGATTTCTTAAATCAAAATTTTTAATAAAAAATTCGATTTTTTTGATTTTAAAAATCTAATTTAATACTTAATTTAATATTAATTAAAAAATTAAAAGTTTATAAATTTTCTTTTTGACCTTTTAAATTATTTTCAAACGCAATATTAAATGCGTAATTTGCCTTAAGCTTCTATGTTTTTTGTATTTTTTTTTCTTTCTTTTTCAAATCCCTTATGCAAATTTCGTAAAAGGCACAGAAGAAAAAAAAAAGTGTTTTTCAATTTAACGCTAATGCTTAAGGCCATATAATCTTACAGGCAATTAAGCCACAACGATGCTAATTGTTACTGCAGAGGTATAAATTGCGGTCGGCACAACAAACAGATGTCTCGCGACATCCGAGGTATTGAAGTTCATGCATTTGAACAAAAAAATCTGTCTGTGGAAGATCTGGATAATGTGTTACGATATGTGTTATGGGCTGCCAATTAGAATGTGCGTAAAGATAAATTTAGAACTAAGGGACGATGTATACCCCATAGAGGGATACATAAAGTTTCTAAAATTATAAACATTTCTATGAAATTTCTTTTTTTATTTTATATCACATGTAAGAAGATTTTTTTTCTAATTTTATATCTTAAGAATGCTTTTGTTAGGAAACTTCCTCGTGTTATTAATAATGATTTATTTTCTTTGCTTGAAAAACTGTTTATACTTTTGAATGAATGAATTTAAAATTTTCTAAGGACATTCCCTTTAATCAGATTCCATCTCAAAAAGTTATCGAATGTTAACGAAAGAATTGTCTGAATTGCTTTAACAATTCTAAGAACAAATGTATGGCAAGCCATAAAATACATAAAGAAGGACCCCGCAACAAGTGACTCAAAAAATAGGTTTCAATGATACTTTGATACTATATTTAAGCAAACAAGTACATCAACAAAGTTTTTCATGCTATGGCGTTTATTTCGCAAGCTTGGAATTTTTTTTGGTTCAAATTTTAAAAATAAAGATGATTTTCGAATCCATTCAGGAAACTCCTTGGCACTTAAGACCCCAGAAAACATGAAATTAACAACAAACAACATAGTAAGGTTAGGGAATGAGCAAAGCCCCTCACGGTTATACAGAAAACACAAATCACAGAGAACGAAACTGAAGAATGCGAAGAAATAAAATGAAAATATGCTGGCCATCATTTAGTCCACCACAGACAGAGAATGCAAGAGAAATTGGTGTGTCTAGAATTGGGATCAGTAGCGATATGCAGACGCACATATTCCGATGCGTAAGATTATGCAGAGATTATGGGACTTTTTTGTAAAAGATTGGGATTTGAGGGAAGAGTTTAACTGCTTGTTCTGCCACTAGACCTACTGTTATCTAGACAGTTACAGTCTACACTGGGAACTAGGGTATGGGTAAACACACCTATTACATTGGCATTCATATTGTTGCACATGCTTCATAAACTGTGGTGGGAATAGCATTAAAGAACTTTCGAAGAGTCTGATGTAGAAATATCCAGCATTAGCTACTCAGCAGATATCTTATGGGCTTACTATACTTTTATCAATCGGAATAAAATCATTAA
>QOCX01003376.1:0-17726 GCA_005959815.1 Sarcophaga bullata | reverse complement strand
AAGAAAATAAAACATTTTCTTTAAAATTATATCGGCAGTTAGTGCCTATTACAAAAAAAATATACATATGCATGTATATATGTATATACAGTGAGTGTCAAAAGAACCTGTACACTAAGGATAAAATTCTAACAGGCACCAAATCCAATTTTCACCACTTAAGGAGAGTGCTCGAAAGAGTTTGACAATATTTCGTAATATTTTGTAATTTTTTTCTTTGTTTCAATTTCAAAAACTGGCAATGAAACAATTTTTAAATAAGAATAACGGTAATTTATTAATATATACTTTTTTTAATGTACAGTTTCTTTTGACGCCCGCTGTATATTTTTGTTGAACTAAAATTTGTCTCATAAAACTTGAACCACAATCGCATGGAGCAATAGTTGCCAGATTGGCTAGTCCATTTGTTCTATTTAGCAAGCTGTCCTTAGACATAGACTGTGATGTGGTGGATAATGAAAAAATGGAGAAGACCAATTGTTTTTTTTTTACCCAAAAATTCTTATCAGGCAGAGATTAGTTATAATAACGATTTTAAAATTAATTGGCTGATCTGTTCATGAGAACACAATGGCTGGGTCTCTTATTTTTTCTAAATGCTTTCATTTCAAATGAACTTCAACATCATGTGCATTTTACTTCTTTAGTTTATTTATTGTAGCATTGAAAATAAAAAGATTTGTTAAGATGTGATCACTATTGGCAATGTCCGCGCTGCCGAAAGTATCTGATTGCGTTAGGGAATCTGTGCTGAATCTCCGAATTGGCCAATTCCATGACACTCGTAAAAAAGTGTACGTAAGCTTACGGCTTTATTGCATTTTTTTGTTTCTCGTTGCAGTTTCAGTCATATAAAGCCTAATCCAGTCAACCAATTAAAACCGATTAACATTCAGAATCCTAGGTATTCTGTTTGGTTTGAATTGGATTTCTCTTCTCTCAATAGTGGTTATGTCAATAATATTGCTATTGACTTGAGATCAGCAAGGGATTATGGAAAGCTAATGTATTCAGAAAACCGTTTGGCATGAATTAATGTTTCGACAAGAGGTGAGCCTAGATGACCTACTTATGCTAGGCAATGGCTTTAAATGATGGTTTGTCAAAACAAATTTTGGCTCACCTCTCCTAGGTAGTTCAGTGAATAATGTTGCATACGAAATTTGGAGACGTATAAAACACTGTGGAAAATGCTTGCTGAAAACGTGAGAGTTTAGTACGCATTATGGTTTCGAGGTCATTGGATTGCCTTTCTATAAAATTGCCCTGGAAGATTCATCTTCGCTTTAAAATGCTGTGTTGGTCCAGTACATAATAATTCCGAATACACAGTTTAAAAACCAAACAATTAATGTAAAAAATGGACATGTGTACGCAATTTAAAATGATGGCAGCCGATACAAATTTGAATATAATTTTTTTGTATACTCGTGGATTAATGGAAAAATTTTTACGCAAAGATGGGAGTATTTTATCTCTAAACTTTTATTGTTATGTTCTGCTTTTTTTTTAAATCAACTTTAAACTACTAAAAATAAATTGGAAGAGAGAGAGAGAGAGAAGAATACATTTTAAACTATTTATGTATGTATGACGTCGTCTACAGCTGTTGTAGATTGATTTAAAAATCACCAATTATAAAAAAAAATAAAAAAAATAATAATATTCAGTAAAATACAAATTTTAACGACACGTGTTTGTATATGTATAGAGTGACACGAAACAAACATAAATTATTATTATTTTGGTCTATATTGGTTTATTATTGAGGTTAAGGAGATGACAAGGGGGAAAGTGAGATTTTGTTTGTATTTAACACGAAGTTGTTGTAGTTGGTAGCGATAAACACTTTTTTGTTTGTATTATTTAGGTGTAGTAAAACGAAATCTATTCTTTATTTAGCAGAGTTAAGGTAAAATGCAAATAGTATTGTACGATAACGTGGCAAGAAGCACAGGCAAACGATTCTCACTCTATTCCGGTATATATTTCCATCAAACAAATTACATACATACATACATACACATAATTGGTCATTACAACCCTTCAGTCTGGATTACGACCTAGCTTCTAACTTCTAACTTTCAAACATTTTTCGTGAATAATTTTTTTGATGAAGTCGTCTTAGTCTAGTAAGTAGTGTGTTGTCTTATTAAGGTCAAAACCCAGGTCAGATATCAAAACAAAAATATGAAAATATTTCTTCGGCGACAGCACAATTCTGGCAAAAATTCTGGGAGCAAATAAAATTGCTATGAAAAGTTCCTCAAACAATCTGTCGTTCGCAATCGACTCTAAACTATGGGCCCCGCTACTCGTATATAAAATTAACACACGTAACATAGGTGGTACGAGAAGCTAGGTTGTACGTAGGTACTCGTATGTACAATTTTTTAATCTTGATGTTTTGGGGTAGAAGAGAAGGTTTGAGCCTCTGTATAAATTTAGTAACCACGATGCATATTTTTTCGCTCTTTTAAAGGCTTAAACCAGGGTTACTAAGTTCTGTAGTCGGGCAATTTAACCACTACACTACTTTACTGAAATTAACCGATTGCAGTAATATAATACAGGCTAGAATAATGGCTATAAAGACAGTTGTGAACCAAACTCAGTATAAGGATATATTGAATATAGTTATAAGCATATTTACGGACAGCAATGCGGCCCTAAGACCACATCTATAATTGTTAGATAATATCAATTGGTGCCGCTGGTTAGCTCTCATATGCGTTGCTGGACACGGCACGTTAAAAAATAACAATATAGCACACGTTGTGGTGGTCTTTAAATTTGAGATTCGCATTGCTTTCCGGAAGTCCCCGTTGTTTAGTAAGCAGTGTGTTGACTTATTAGACGAAAGGCCAGGGTTCGAATCCCTGGTCAGTCATCAAAAACGGAATATGACAAAATATTTCTTCGGCGACTTCCTCTCAGCAGATTTCTGGCAAAAACTCTGAGGGTAAATAAAATTGCCATGAAAAGCTTCTCAAAAAAATCTGTCGTTCGGAGTCGACTTTAAACTGTAGGTCCCGACACTCATGTATAAAATTAGCACACACAACATAAGTGATGTGAGAAGCTAGGTCGTAATCCTGACTGAAGGGTTGTAATGGCCAATTATGTATGTATGTAATGTGTTGACTTATTAGACGTGAGGCCACGGTTCAAACCCCAACAAAATAAAATATGAGAAAAGCTCTGGGAGCAAATAAAATTGTTATGAAAAGTTTCTCAAAAATCTGTCGTTCGGAATCGACTTTGAACTATAAGTCCCTCTACTTATGTATAAAATTAGCACACACAACATAAGTGGTGTGAGAACCTAGCTCGTAAACATGACAAAAAGGTTGTAATAGAAGCAAATGACGTCTTAAGTTAAATGAACTGAAAGATCAAATAAATAATGGCCCTTTATTGTTTTCAATCCGTCTGTGGATTCATTTTAAGAATTGTAGAAGCGTTCTGCAAAAGTTATAATCTACCACTTTTATCATTATCATTCACTTATTGGAGTGAGGTGAAAGTCTTTCGAGAACAGGGAGGAATCGTATATGAACTATAAACTAAACGGACGCTTAAGGTGGCTGTCAATTTAACTTAGGTTAGGTTAAACTTAGGTTAGGTTGAATTGACAGCCGTAATTCAATGACGTTTATATAAATTATTAAAGCTTACTGTGAAAAAAGTAATGGATTTCTTTTTACTACACTTTATTAATTCATGTTTTTATTCTATTTTGTACTTTGTTGTTTAATCTCTCGAGGGGTTACTTTTTTTTACCAAAACAAACACGAGTTAGTAATTAATTAGCAACGAAAAAAATGTATCAAAAATGAAAAAAAAAAAACGCGTAAGGTTTTAATTTATTTCGTTATTAACAATAAATGATAAAAATGTAGTGGTAATTATTTTTCATAGTTAATCACCGCTTCTATTTTTTCTTTTTTCTCTTATTAATTTCCAAATAATTCAATGAGTTTTTCGTCGAATACTTGAAAGAAGGAAATAATTTTTCTAAAAATAATTAAAGTATTTCGCTGTTAACTGTTAAGAATCAAATTAATTTTGTTTTAAAGAAAATCAAAATAAAATTTCCATTACCTTTAAGAAACGAAATTAATTATTTACATTACATACTTAAAATTCTACACCAAACATCAAACTGATTACAGAAATGATTTTAAAAATAATCTAAAAAAAATATATTTTGGAAATCTATTTTCTCTCTCTCTCTCACTCTTTCTCTCTCCCTAACATAGAAAATTATTTTTAGAAATGAAATAAAAAATTATTATCTTAAATCATGATGATTTAGCAATTTTTAAACAGGCTTTGAATATGTATGTAAATATTAATGAAACAAATAAAACTGAAATTCCCATGAAATTTATGAAAACCAAAAAACGTTCTTATAGATAACCAGATGGGCAATTCAAGGCTAAAATTAAAAACTTCAATTCAATCTTCTTGAGTACATTTTTTAGTTCTTACAGTCCAGCTCTTACAGACATTTTAAGCCAATTCTTAAAAAAGCTGGCTAAACAGTTCGGCTTAGGGTTAAAAGTCACCCAAACGACAGTTTAAGCATATTATGATGCCATTCCATGGGTAAAATTGTCACAACGATACCAATACAATAAACCAATACATTTCCAGTTTACAGTTGATATTGAAAGTTGGCAATCCTACCATTCCGAAATCTGCTACAATAGGCCAAATCTATGCTTTGCTGAAATCAACATGAATTGTGAAGTCGTCATAGTCTAGTAGGTAATGTGTTGGCTTATGAGACGTTAGACCTCGGTTCAAACCCCACATCAGACATCAAATCGTTTTTCAAACGTTTTTCTCTCATCAGATTTCTGGCAAAATTCTGAGAGTAAATAAAATTGCTATGAAAAGTTTCTCAAGAATCGTTCGTTCGGACATAAGTGGTGTGAGAAGCTAGGTTGTAATTCTGATAGAAGGATGTGTATGTATGTATGTACTGGCAACAACATGTAAGTTGTTTCCATGTTAAGAAGAATGGAAAAACTCCATAAAAACGCAAACATTTATACGAAATCCTTTCGGTACATCGAAACTGACAAAATGGCGTATCGGAAAGAAATTCATAAAATAAAACCATGGAACTTAAGATGAGAATAGAAGTGTTGTCCTGTGAAAACAAAACTACAATGTATATAGTAATAACGGGTTTTGATGTTGATAGAATTAATCCACACTTAGCATTAGGTTTACCAAATAGAGACGGAATGAATAATATTGAACCAGTTTGGACCTGCTAGCATTTATGATTTCTTATCAGTTCTACATCAGAGGTATATGCTTTATTTATAATTTAAAAAATGTTCCATTAAAATTTGTGGGTTTTAATTTTTTTGACCTTATCATTAAATAATTATTTCGAAGCATTTGATGGTGGCAATTTCGAAAATTGATTAGATATTGTTTCTACTATCGCTTATCTTTCATTAATAAACGGATCAGATATCAATCGTTTAAGAATTCATTGATACATTTTGAAAAAACGATTTTCATTTTAGATATGAAATATAATTTTAAGTACAAAAGAAGTTAAATTAAAATATTATTGCATAATAATAATATCAATAGTATTTTTAAATATCACTCCGCTTACTACTCATAACCGGAAACAGATATTATTCTTATCGATATTTTTTTTATCTGTTTCATAAATCATCATTGATTCAAAATTTTTTCCAAACCTAGTGCAACTGTCCATGGTATCCTCAAGATAACACTCAGAGTTTGTAGAAGATGTATGCTCTATGGGTTATTATCCATATTAGAATTGTCCATAGTGTAGATTTGATTGTAAGAAAAATAATTCTTGCCAATAATAATTAAAAATTCGATACAAAGATAAGTTTTTTCCTATGTCCTCTCTTCAAGGACGAAATTAATAAGGGTCATTTTGACCTCTGGATATTGTACTTGTCCCAATGACATGTGCATGTCCTTTAACCTAACCTAAGTAACTTTAAAACTTTTTCTTGGTGCAAGGTTCCGGTAAACTAACTTAGTGTAGGCAGTAACTGGGTTGTTGCAATACAATGTTAAATTATATACAAATAATTTTATAGTCCTTAGGAATCCCTAAGTGATTTAAAGTCAATGTAAGCACACTTCAGATTGTCTATTAAGACAATAGCATTTAATGCTATTCATATATTCATTTAATGCTATTTGATACTAGTGGAGTTGGTTTGTTATTTTCAGATTTGCTATTGCAGCAAAAGATTAATATACACAAGTGCGCGATAGGTGAAGAAGTTGACTACATGACTTGGCTCAGCCAAACGGGGTAATTCAATAAGTATAGAGCATCGGGTTCAATCGAGATAGCACAGTGCCAGAAATGCAGAGCTCACTATCCAAATTCAGAGAAAGATATTATTTTGCCGCCCGTTGCATTTATGGTTTTAATGTGTTATTACATCAGCTGATTTCAGCTGGCATACAACCTCTGCTTTCATTTTTAATTCACGGTCTAATTGCTAACCGATCTTGCTAACTCTTTCGTCATTAAGTACCTTGTATCTACTTTACTCTTAAGAAGAGTCCGAATATTTATCAATTTTCTTAGCCATTGTGGCGGAAGTGTAACCAATTAAATACTACTGGGGTTCCTTGGCAGTATGCTAAAATATTGTGGACTGGATATAACAAATGGTGCAGATGAATCATAAATTTAATACTACTTTTACTAAACACTGCCAGCACGTAAAAATATTCCGAAAAATCTAAGATCCAAAAAGTAATCATCGATTCAGATTCCATTACAAGGATGTTTATCGAAAGGACTAGAATCTCTTAATTTAGAATCTTGTCTTTAGGCATAGGAATTTTCGTAGTAAGAAAAAGGATCTTTTCATAGGGACTGTATTCCAACTATTTCAAATTGTTCTTTCTCCTAAAACGGATGACGAAATCCATCATAACTCACATTGAGTTCAAAATTTCTCGTACTTTTTACTTTTTTTTTTAACGATTTTGTTTTTTGAAGGCAATAATACTTTTTTTTATTGGTTGGTTTGTTTTTATAATTTAGGACTGACTTTATTGCAAAAGTACCAAAAATAGTTTGTACTATTTTTAGAAGAGTTCGGTGATTTGATACCAATGTACAGCTTTACCCACAATTCTTGAATAATTGGATTTTATAAAATTTAGTTTGTATTATAGGCTGGGTTCTTACAATATATTTTTTATTATGTGGGTAAAATACAAAAAGTACCAAAAGTCCTTTCATTTTCAATTATACTTGAATCCAACAAAAAGAATAATATGAGTTTATGTTGTATTGAGACATTTTTAATTATTCTTCACTTTTCACTTCACCATATTATATCGTAAAATACAAAAAGTACCAAAAAGGCTTTTTTGTTTAATAATTTTTTTTTTTGTTTTTTTTGTAAGATAAAATTCGAAAAGTACCATAAGTCCTTTCATTTTTAATGATACTTGAATCTAAGCAATCGAATATACATATGAGTCTTTGCATTGTATTAATAAATGTACTAAAATTCAAGTACTAAAATTCAAAAAGTACCAAAAAAAATTTTTTTTTACCTTTTTTAATAAACCTTAAATATAATCTATCGTTTAATGGAAATCAGGTCTTATTTTATTTTTTTTTGAGGCGATATTAGGTACACAAATTGCTTGTGGCTGGTCATTCTGACAATCTAATGACTCTTTATTGTCTAATTTCCTTCATTTTGAATTTACGACATAAAAATTGCGTATAGATTTCACTGAATGTTTACTAGACGTAAAGGGGAAAATAATAACAAGCAAACTGCCAACTACTACGGTTCATATTAAATGCCATTAAGTATTATAGGTTATTAATTTGTATTCTTTTCTATTTTATTTTATTTAAGAAAGAAAATATTTATATAGAATACATAAATATGTTTGTATATATTGAATGAATAAGAGATACATACATACATACATATATACAGATAATGATGACACCAAGTATAACAAAAAAAAAATAATAATAAAACATAAACGAAATGTCATGTAAAACAAAGTGTAAAAGAAATCAGCTACTCACTCATGTTTTTCGGATAGGGCTGGTGTTGCTGAGAAACATCTAAGTTGCTTGTTAAACCGAGATTTGTGTTCAATGCGGAACAGCTTTTTGTTAAAGCCATAGCTTTATTTGAGAAACCATATAAAGACACTCATTTTATTTAAATTTCTTTTCTGTTTTTAACTTAGCAATTAATTGTTAAATTATATAAAAAAATTGTTTTCGTTAATTTTGTTTTCTTCTTGTTAGTTTCTAAACTTATGTTTTTTTTTTTTGTTTTTTGTTGTTGTTTAACAAGTTAGATAATTATTGGAAACTTTTTCTATTTAGTACTTTCGCCTAATCAGTTGGTTTCCTACGTGTTTCCCTCTCTACGTTCACTGGCTAACTAAAATAATGAAGACTTTGTGGGTATTATTTGCGGGCAAATTGGCCTTGAATTTTGCCGGCTATATTGTGCTCATATACATGTTTCACTCTCTCGCTTTAGTTGGGGGAAAATGAATGATGAAAAGAAATCCGAAAATAAATAAACACTTGACTTGTTGCTCCCCATTCGCTGTTAGCGTTGCCGTATGTAATTTAGTCTGGTAGTTTAATCTGTTAATTTTGGGAAACATTTTTTTTGAAAAAAGAAATTATTTGAAGAAATCTAGTAATGTTTTTAATCTATTACAAAAAATATCGAAAATGACAATACCAAGAGGAGATAAAACCAAATTAATATTCAAATATTTAAAACCTATTTTGTTCATGTTTTCATCAATAAGTCCAGAATACCTATTTCACTTGCAAGCATTGAAACTTACTTACTTACTTAATTGGCCATTAACAATTCAATTAACGGATTTCGGCTGGTCTTAACACATCCTTCCACGGCGCCGTTTCCTTCTTGTGCGCTTTTCGCCATTTGGTTCCACCCACAATTGATGACACTTCTTCCTCGATTTAGTTGAAGATCTTACGTAGGAGTTTTTTCTCGATTACTCTCAAGGCTGCAGCATCAGTCCTTAATATTGTCTATGCCTCTGCGCCATAAGAAGCACGGGGCGGATGAGCGTTTTGTATACTTATCCTTCCCGTGCTTTTCTATGGCGCAAAAGCATGCTTAAGAATATTCGAAAGAAAAGTCTTACATGAGGTCTTTAAAAAATAAGCTACATGAACTTCTCAAGGATATGGATGGAAAAATATGTTCCTGACACGATGCGCAGGTGTAGCGAAGTCGTCGTAAAGGGCGTAATTGGAGGACCAAATCGAGAAAGCTCTGTCATTAATTGGCCTCAACAACTGCCAAAAGCGCAAGCTCTGCACAGGCTACCGAAAGGAAGTGTTAGCGCAGGACAAGATCCGGTAAGCGGATTGTTAAGATCAATTAAGTAAGTAAGCAAGTACTTTTTATAATTTTCGGCACCGATTCCATGGCTATTCCTTTACTTTCAATTTTTTGTCAAATTTAAACATCGACAAGATATTGCGCACTACGGCAGGACCATTCCAATAGCCCTTCAACATCACGTGCCAGTATAAGGCGGGCATAATATATTTCGTCATAATGCACATAGAATAACGTTCTACATTTTGTGCCACAGGAAAAGTTTCTAAAGGTTGCAATTTATAATCGAATTCGGCCAAAATGCAAGTGTGATAGCCAGTCACCAAAGGGCAAGCGGTATAACCATCATAGGAATCCTTCAAAGGTTTGCCATCCATGGCAGCCAACATATTGCGATAGACTACGGGTGATTGGCCAGCTGCAATAAATGATTGGCGTTATAAGATACGATTTCAATACTAAGTGACGCTAGAATTACCGGCAGCCGCTGCTGTTTTAGAAGTAGGAGAAGTCGAGCAGTCGCCAATGGCAAATACATTCTTGTAACGTATATGTTGCAAAGTGGATGGATCGACTGCTACAAAACCGTCTTCATTTACTAAATCACGGCATTTGGCCAACTCGGGGGGAGTACCCATGGGTGGCACCACATGCAAAAACGAATACTCTTCTTCAAATTTCTCTTTTCGCTTATTGAGATTCTCAAAGATGGCTATATCTTGATCGGGTTTAACTTTTATTAAATTACGCGAGGTATTAACCTGGATATTACGTTTCTTGCAAACGAGCCACAAAGCATCAGCATAATGTTTCACACGAAATATCACTGGCAAAGCCGTATTATAGATCATATTCACATTCTTACGTTTATTCATCTGAAATTTTAAATTATTTTCACAACGTTTTACTGCGATATTCTTCAAAATAAAAGCTTACTCTTCTTAAATAATGTTCGGCAATATAAACGATTTTCTGTGGAGCACCTGCACATTTCACAGGTGAATTGGGGAAAGTGAATATGGCATTGCCTTTTTCGACATTACGCAAAACATCGTAGGTACGCTCAACATACTTTGGAGAGTATATTGAGCACACTTTGCCATTGGGAATTGAGAGAGCTTCCACCAAACCGGGTATCTGAAATAGGGAAAAGGAATTTCTGTACATTTTCTCTTGTCTGGAAAGCTTGTTTCGTTTTTATTACCTTTTCGTAATTCAATTGCAATCCAATAGCAATTAAAAGCATATCATATTTAATATCATGACCGCCAGACGTCGATACAGTATTATTGTTGGGATCAAAATGTATGGCTTTGTCCTTAATCCATTGGATTTTTGTGGGCAAAACATCAGCCATATATTTGAATGATTGTTCCAAACGTCTCATACCACCGCCGATCAAGGTAAACATGGGCTGATAATAATGTTTCTAAAAAAACAATTTGCAAATCAGATTAAGGAAATGATTTACAATTTAAAGTATGAACTTACATCTGCAGGATCTACCACAATAACTTTGCGTTTTCCTAACTTTGAGGATAACTTTGCTGCCAAAGCGCATCCACCAGCACCACCACCCACAATAAGAACTTTGCATCTGGAATAGGGCAATATAAACATGAAATTTGAAATTTTATAGTGAAAAGTGTTGAGTGTTACTCTGTCGATTACTTTGTCGTATTTTAGTTTAAAAAATCCACATTCGTGTGTCTTTTTGGACACTCTAGAAACATATTAATGGGCAATTAAACTTCTCATTCAAGTTGCTTCATAAATAATAATCATAAGTACCCCACTGATGAATAAAAATTCAAATTTATCACACTCATAAGTAAGTACCTTAGTCTAGTAGGTAGTGTGTTGTCTTATTAGACGTGAGGCAACCCAGGGTTTTTGACAAAACTTTGAGAGTAAATAAAATAAGAAAGTTTCTCAAAAATTTGTCGTTCAGAGTCGAGTTAAAACTGTAGGTCCCGCCATTTATGCATAAAATTAACACACTCACAACTTAATTGGTGTGAGAAGCTAGGTCGTAATCCTGACTGAAGAGTTGGAAACACCAATTATGTTCGTATGTATGCCAACTTTTTTGTTTAAAACGTTTAAAATCATTGATTATCCACTGCACCAAGCGTTCTGAAGTACTATTTAAACAAAATATTTTTCTAGGATACATGAGAACTCATCCAATAAAAAATAAGTCTCAGCAGACAAACATTTCTAATTGCTGGAAAGCAAACAAAGCATCTGCCACTTTTGCCTAGCGCTACCTTTCAAAGTAAAGAGTTCTTATCTTAGTACCAGCAGTGGTCCTAAACTTTTATAAAAAATATTTGTATGTTTGTAAATATTGTATGAACAGAGATAATGATGACACCAAGTATAGCAAGAAAATAATAATAAAACATAAAAGAATGTTGTAAACGAAATGTCATGTGAAACAAAGTGTAAAAGAAATCAGCTACTCACTCATGTTTTTCGGATAGGGCTGGTGTTGCTGAGAAACATCTGAGCGCTGTTAAACCGAGATTTGTATTCAATGCGGAACAGCTTTTTGTTAAAGCCATAGATTTAATGAATTCGATTCGAATTATTAAACGAAAAGGCCGGTTATATTTTTTTCAGGATTTTTTAAGCCATAAAAAACTACACATGTTTGTTTAAAATATATTCCATTGAAATCGATCTCTCGGTAGAAAATATATTCGGTTTGTCACACTTAAACTTTGATTTATACTGCTTAAATCTGGATTATGCGGTTAATTAAGAAAATTTAATTTTTATTTGTGGCATTACGGCCACAATTAAATTTAATTTAATTTAATTTAATTTAATTTAATTTAATTTAATTTAATTTAATTTTATTTTATTTTATTATTATAATTTTTTGTTATTTTCTCACAGTTTTTCTTTTTGAATTACAGTCAGTGTTGTTATATTTTATTTTAATTTTTTAAATTTAAGAAAAATGGTTTTTTTTTTTTTGTTAAAAAAATTTTATTCAATCGTAAGGGTAATTAAACCTACATTTAATTGGTCGTACAAGCGTTTGGTCAGGATTACAACCTATGTTCTTACAACACCCATGTTGTGTGTGTTAATTTTTATCTATTAGTAGCGGTACCTACAAGTTTGAAGTCGTCTCCGAAAAACAGATTATGGAGAAGCTTTTCATGGCAGTTTTATTTCTTCTCACATTTTTTACCACAAGACTGCTAAAACGAAGTCGCTTAAACAAAAATATTTTTTTCATATTTGCTTTTGGTAGATATACCTGGGGTTTAAAGTTTGAACCATGGGCTCTTGTCTAATTAGCCAGCAAACTACTTACTAGACTACAGCGAGTCACAGAAAAATTCTTCATAAATCGCTGTATGTAGGCTTTTTTCTCTCGAATTTTTTTTTTGTTTTTTTTTTAAAATAATTTTTAGGTTATATTTTTTATATTTGTTTTTGTCTTTGAACGTACTTAATTGTAACTTCCTTAAACAAAGCTATAATCACCGCTGTATGTGGACTTTTTTCTTTGACTGTAGGTACATAGTTTTAGTTTATTTAATGTCTGTTTTTGTAAGACGAGCGAATTAGAAACACTCACTCGTTTTACATAAGTAGAGAGTAAAAAGGTTGAAAAGGCTAAAATACATGCGTACTGACATGTAACGAATGTTTTTTTTTTTTCGTTTTGCGTTTTCAGCGGAAAAAAGGTTCAGTGTTTTCAGTGAGACATGATACTCGACTTGAACTTCAGGAGGTGAAAGCGTACTAATATGAGCAGATTACCAGGCGGATACAAAAGTCGTAGATCAAGTCTACACATTAACGGATTATAAAACTTAGCCTTGAATAGAACTAAGCGAACTCAGTTTTTTTACGATCCTATGTTGCTCCTCTTATACATTTGTTTGACCGAAAAATTCTTGCTTGCAATTCCAGCGTTATTATCAAAGCATAAAACGGCACATATTGGCAATATTGGATTTTCTCTTTGTTTTATGATTTTAATAGATTTCAAGCTTTTAAAAGTTTCTATAAAGTTCTGTTCAAAGCTTTGAAGTAATATTTTTATGCAATAGATGTCGCTCCTTTAACGTAAAATAAAAACTCTTTGTTGGTTGGGTGTGATATAGGGATTAGGTGTGTGGAGTTACAGGAACGAACGTGAACATTTAAAAATTATGAAGACTTATTTGCATTTTATTAAGAAATTTACATCAAAGAAAATTATCTCGTATATACACGAAAACAGAGGCTTAAGCTACTCCTTCGGTTTAAATACCGAATTTAAATTTGGGGGTTACATTGCTCTGTGCTGCTCTGTTACATAGTAACTCTTGCTTTGTGTGCTTTCTGTAGAAAAATCATCAACGCTAAAGCAAATGCAATGCTTTCAACGATGAACTGCATTCAAACCATTATAAACCGATGTCTCAAGCGTATGCGTAGAATATGGAGGCACTCACAAGCCACGATATCAAAAAAGAAGAAAATTTCCAATATGCTTGAACATTCGTACGCCAAGAATTAAATGTTTTAGAAACATAATGCCAAACTCTGTGCACGATTTAATCTGCCAAGTAGGCGAATATAGTCATTAATGCTACAGAAAACCCTGAGATTGAATTGAAGTAGTATAGGCCATGGTTCCAATCCCAAACCCGACATTTTAAAATATGAAAAAAAAACTGAAAGTAAACTAAATTGCCGTTAAAAGTTTCTCAAAAATCTGTCGTTAGGAGTCGATTTTAAACTGTAGGTCACCCCATTAAGGAATAAAAATTAACACACACACAATATACGTGGTGAGAGAAGCTACAATTTGTTGTGTAGGAATGAATTAAATTTCAGCGTTAGTCATCCATGTTGCTCAGTCATAAATATTGTTTTGTCACCAAATAGTGAACGAATTATTTCTGTTTATACTTTAAAGTTTCGTCCTAATCCATGAACAATTTCCTCGATGTGGGTTTATTTCTCCTTCAAGATTGCGTCTTTAGCTACCTTGCGGTCTATCTTGTCTTCTTGTTTTTTATTTTTCCACTATCCATTTCCAATTCACTTAACGAATTTTGACAGCATTGTATTTCATATTATCTTGTTGATATATTAGATATCCAGGTCACCTTGTTGACAATGCTCTGTAGCTACAGCCGTGGTCTCTCTTGAAGAGGTGTGTTTTTGTATGGTATACTAGAACGCGCGCTCGGCTTGGTTGCTTAGATATCTAATATATACGATTGATTCTTTGTTTTTTTTTTTGGCCACGTAGATATAACAGCATTGTGTCTAACATTTATACTTAGCCTTTAAGTTTTGACGGGTTTGACCTTAAGATCGTATTTAGTTGCTATTGTAACGATGTCATTAAATTTTTAGATATTAAACCAACATCATTAGCATATTCCTGGACAAGGATTGTTGTCAACTACTCCATAAGAAATAGCAAAGGGAATGAAAAACAATCTTATCTCACGAGAAATTTTACACATGTAGAAAGAGATAGGTTTTGTTTATTTTCGGCTTATTATCCGAGGTTAGATTAGATAGCCAAAGCTCGCTTGAGCACGCCATTGTAATGCCACAGATAAAATCAATCCCTGTACTGACCGAATTTCACAATTGGTTAGTGCAGGTGCTTTACGGTTATTTTCCCAATGCAAATTAATATCCTACTCAGAAAACACAATTTTTTTTAATAAACAATTTCAAGGACAAATATTAATACAAGATTTTATTTCTTTTATTTGTAGATTTCTGTAAAATTGTTTTAAATTACTTCAACTGGCGAGTTCGAGAATTTACAAATATGAGGTAAGTTTCGTTCTCATTTTATTTTATTTTTACTATTTTTGATTATTTATTATCATTACTTTTTTTTTTGTGCAAACCAAATCAATTACGACAAATTCATTCATTCATTCATTCATTCATTCATTTCTTTTTCATTCATTCATTGGTTTTTTGTTAAAATAAATTGTTTCGTATATTTTTAATATCGGCTGCATGGCATGGTATGCAAAAAAGGCACGTCCACATCAAGCCTATATAGACCTCGTGCCGTCACTTTAATTAAAAAGTGAAATAAATCTGTAACGATACTAATTTTTTTTTAAGAGAGACATAAATGGTTGTTAACTAAGCATTACAGCCTTGATAAATTCTTATACTATTGAACAATAACGTTGTAATGGTACCCTATAATGTAATAAAAAAATATAGTTAGTATAAGGATGTCTCCGTGGCCCAATCAGTTGAATAAAATAACATTGATAAACTTTTCAGAAGAGTTCATCTTCAAAACTGCATTGAAATCTATCCAACAATGATTTCAAAAAGTAGGGCGAAATGTTAGTTTCGAATCGGGGTAGATAATTAATTTAAATAATTAATTTAAATTTTCTACCTATCATTAACAGAATTTCTCTTCTGTTTCTTCGGTTTCTTCTCAGAAACTTACAAGTTATTCAGTCTGTGATCTCGCTGTCATAACCTTTCGAATTTTTAACATCAATAAACATATTCTGAGTTTCCCAATATAAAAATAAGCCAGTCCTACTTGATATCTAAATAGAGGTCTTATCTACAATAGTTGCTCATAGATTAGAGCTTCGAGTTATGACACCAAATTTAATTTGTAATTCATTGGCATTCATTGTCACAGAAATATGGTTCCTTTGACCTTTTAAGCGCACTTCTCTCTAGGCTAAATTCGTTGTTATAGTTTGCTTACGTTAGTTAGAGAAGTTTCTCTCTTCATTTGTCTTTTTCAGTGGGTGGACCTACAGTTTAAAGTCGACTCCGTACGACAGATTGTTTAAGAAACTTTTCATGGCAATTTTATTTACTCTCAGAGTGTTTCCCAAAAATCTGCTGAGAGAAAGTCGCTGAAGAAATATTTTTTTCATATTTCGTTTATTTTATGTCTGACCGGGGATACGAACCCTGGCCTTACGTCCAATAAGCCAATACACTACCCGCTAGACTACAGCGAATATTGCAAGGAAATAATTGTGATTATTATTCATGTATCTTTGGACTGCTTCGAATCCATCCATAAACTAGACTGAATATACACAGTTTAGTTATGTGTAAAATCCTCAAGTAGTTAAACCAACCGGCATATCAGTATTCGCCACGTTTACTTACTTACTTAAATAGTTATTTCAACCTTTTAGCCAAGATTACAACTTAGTTTCTTACACCACCCATGTTTTGTGTGTTAATTTTGTCTATGATTGATGGGACGTTGTGTGAAATGTCGACTCTGAGCTACAAATTTGAGGAATCTTTTTATGCCAATTTTATTTTACTCTCGGAATTTTTGCCAGAAGACTGCTGACAGGAAGTCGGCGAAAGAAATATTTTTTTTATTTCGTTTTTGTTCGAAATGTCTGAGCAGGTATTTGAACCACACCACCTACTAAACTACGGTGACTTCAATTCGTCATATTTAGGTGTATGAGTTTCGCTTTTGACGATTTCTATTCATCCGCGGATTACCATTTCTTTTATTTGTGCAGGCTTGTTAATATATCTTAAAACGTGTGGGTCGGAAGATATATAACGTCTAAATCCCTAAGTCAAACCTGCAATCGCTAGGTGTTACTCTTTCTGTGAGTTGAAGCTTTTTTGCATTTCAACATGCACACTAGTTTAGTCATCAGTTATGATGTAGGACACAGACAGGCGAAGAGTAAAAGATTTCTTGTCAAGGAATTGACCATTAATTCCCTGGTTTTTTGTATTCTTTTCAAAAGATCACAGAGTTTCAAGTTAGTTACAGCTTTTCCAAAGAGCAGTAAATTGCAAAATTTTCCTTCCCATTATGCATTATGATGCATGTTATCGATTGTATCCATCACTGCAAAATCAAGCCACCGTTATCGAAAATACCACCCCATTTGAGCGTTACAAATTGGAGAGACTATCAGTAGACCACGTACAATAAATTCTCCATTTAAGATAGAATGCAAATTGGAAATGTTAAGAAATTGTTGCATACAATTGCAATATGACATCTTTATTATTTACAGTTGTTGTTGTTGGTGTTGTTACTTTTGTTGTTTTTGCTGTTATAGTTGCTTTATTTCATTGATTTTTGTATGAAATTTAATAAAAGAAATCGAATGAAACGCGAAAAACCCAAGAAATGCAATCATCTCGCATTGTTTTATTTCCATATACACGCACGTACGCATATATCGACAAATATTTATTAGTGAAACACTTACACTAGCTTAAAAACAAAGAAAAATGCGGAGATTGTTTGAGAAGTTCGCATAAAATTAATTTAAATACATATGTACATACATAGCA
>QOCX01003375.1:1456-17727 GCA_005959815.1 Sarcophaga bullata | reverse complement strand
GTAGCTTTTGTTTAACATTTTAATGTTAAACGATGTTACACCATTTCCATTTTCGTAACAATATCATGAACGAAGTATATTTGAAAGCCGCATGAAGTCTTCTATGCTCACATGAGGATTTGAATTTCAAGCATGATATTCATGTAGTCGGGCCAGGGTTGAAATCCCCGCTCAGACATCAAAAACGAAATATGAAAAAATATTTCTTCGGCGTCTTCCTCTCAGCAGATTTCTGGCAAAAACTCTGAGAATAAAAATAAAATTGCCATGAAAAGTTACTCAAAAAAAAAACTGTCGTTCGGAGTCAATTTTAAACTGTATGTCCCGCCACTCATGTATAAAAATTAACTCACACAATATAAGTGGTGTGAGATGCTAGGCCGTAATTCTGAGTGAATGGTTGTAATGACCAATTGTGTATGTTATGTATGCATGATATTCGTCTACGCCCGCACAAGTTCATCTATATACAAGCAATACAACAAGATCTGTAAAGACAAGAGCGCATTGTTGGTCCTTACGAATATCATGAAATATTAAAAACTCACCATAGTAGATTGTAAGATGCGTAAGAGTTCAATTCCTGCTAGAGATTCTGGTGTGTTATATAGCGTCTTTCAACAAAGATTTCCGTACGTTGAAAGTACAGAATGGCCATCTTGTTGAAGCCAAAACTGTCAAATGAGTTGTGTCTGTTGTGCCAAATTTATATGGACGCATATAGACAACTACGTTTGGTCACGGAATGGGCTCTGAAGCAGTTGGTAAAATCATCAAAATCATCATCTTTGAATTTGAGACGTTATCGATGTACATGAGTTCCAATACCGTCCATAGTATCCCGTAGAAGTCACTGTTTGGTGTAGAATTTGGGTTAGCGGTGCCAGCGATTCATATTTCTTTGAGAACGAGATTGGCCCATCATTGTCAACGAGAAGGACTTTAAGTCAATGATTATGAATTTCTTTTGGTCTGAGTTAGATACCAACGACATGTGTTCTCAATTGTATGGCGATACATGACTCTTGTAATATTGGATTTTAGAACACTTATGGTCAGCTCACGTAGAGGTTATGTAAACTATTCTCTACCAATACATATTACAACCCTTTAGTCAGGATTACGACCTTGCTTCTCTCACCACTTATATTTCCTGTGTGTTAATTTTAAACATAAGTAGCAGGACCTACAGTTAAAAGTCGACTCCATACGACAGATTTTTTTTTTTTGAGAAACTTTTCATGGCAATTTTTTATGTACTCACCGTGTTTTTGCCGGAAATTTGCTGGGAGGAAGTCACCGAAGAAATACTTTTTTCATATTTCCTTCTGTCGGAGATGTCTGATCTAGAGCTTTGAATCTTGGCTTTACGTCTTTTACCACAGCCAACTTAAATACTTACTATCGAACTGGATGACATCATGTACGAAGTATATTTTACGCTCGCTTAAGAATTTGAATTTTTCGTGTGATATTTGTTCTCTCCCGGACAAGATGAACAACAGCCAACACACAATCAAAATTAGAAATTCTGAAGAGATTAGTTGTCAAATGTTAGTCTTGAGAAATATCATGAAATTCCTAAAAGCCATGCATTCTCCAGTCACTGGTAGAGCGTTAATCACAGAATGTGGAAATTTAATTCTCATAAGAGATTCAGATCTGTTATGTAAAGTCTTTCAGTAGGTACTTTCGAACTTTGAAAGAAGAGTACGACAATCTTGTTGAAACTACATCTGTCAAATGAGTTGTCCTTTGTTTAGTCTCGGTGATTAGAGATGACAACGTTTGATCGCTGAATAGGCAGCATTGCCATCTGCTGAGACTAATTTTCATCAAAAAATCAGCTTGGGCGTTGAGGTCCATTCTGGATGGTTGAATTTGGAACGTATCGATCCTCATGATGTATAAATGTATCCATAGTATAACGAATGAACCAGGCCAGCATTGTCAACAGCAATGAATTTAATTCGAAGATTACCAACTAAATTTCACATGAAAGATATGTGATGTCAATTTGATGGTGCTACACAGCTCTTGCCATATTGTAATTGAGAGCAAAGTCATCTCTCGAGAAGGTTAGTCAGACAAGCCATTGAGATTGTGCGATTTGACGGTGTTAAGCGTTTTTCTGTGGAGTTTTCTTAAGTCGTAAGTGTATGCAAATAAGCTACAATAGACAGCGGTACTCAAACCCAGAGTCATTACAAATTGAACATTTCAGATGCGTTCTACACAGAGAATCCAAGGCAGATAATGGCATCAATGCGTCCTTCAAACAAATAAAACATTTCGTTCCTTTTTTAATTTTAAATATAGGAAGCGATTAATGAAAGACCGAATATTCTTCTCATAGCTTTGCTTATCTTGACAGTAAGCAAACAGCAGGCTTAACAGAATGATAGCGGTATTCAAACGACTCGACTTCCAATCTCGGATTATACGATGTCTGAGTCAAATCTTCTCTATTATACGAAAGTAAAGCTTGGATGATATTGAATACAATGACACAAAACTATTCATTAACAAAGGCCTTAGAATTTTATGCAGGCCATCTTGGATGCCATGTGCAAAACGATGATACGGAACTTACAATGGCGTACCTGTTTTGGAGCACATTGAAAACATAAACTGGAGTTAGGTATTCCATACCAGCTTACTACTGTCATTGGGGCATGAAAGTGGAATCTTTAAATAGTGGTTGTCATCTGTAGATCATGGAGGATCGGACTCCGAGCCAAATCCCGGTGAACTTATATGGGAAGGCTTACAAGTAAACGTAGGAAGCCATGTAAAATGAAAATGTTTTGAAGAGGACATGGTTGGTGCCTGCAAGATGGAACGAAAAAAATATTTAAGAAATAATTGTTTCATGATGAACATTTTTTTAACTTCTTGAAAGCAATGCCAATCGAAAAATCTTTCACGAAATTGCTCAAGCATCTGCAGAACAATTTCATGAATTTTTAAACTCTACAGCAGAAATATGAAATTATACAGACGGTAAAATTTAATAAACAACGCATAAATAAAAAAAAAACAACAATAATAACAACAACAATAATAACATCATGCAACAACAGTGGTTGAAAGTTAAATAATTTTAATCGTTATTGGACCATTCATTATGTTAACGTAGCTTTAACGTTAATTACACGCTTTGGCTAGCAAATGCTATATAATTTACCGTTAATATAAATGTAATAAATTTTTTAATTTCATTTCTTTTTTTCGGTTTCTGTTTTGGTGCTACAACAACAACAACAATAACATAAATATCTGTGTGTTGCAAGTAGCAACAGCAACATTCATAACAATTGCTGGCTGTGTTGTGTAGTTGGTGTAGAAGCAAAAGCCGATGAAATGCTTGTTAGTTTTCAGCATCAAATCCCTAAATTTGATAGAAAATCAAATAAATCACAAGATAATCAGTAGAGCTACAGCAGCTTTAAAGCTGTTTTGGCAGTTGATTCCTTTACCTTCTCAGATGATGATGACGATGAGGACAACAACAGTAGCAGTATGGTGGTTAAGAAAACATTTAAAAAATCAAACACAATTACACACGAAAATCGAAAAAAATTTTTACAAAAAAAAAAATTGAAATTTTTTAATGAAAATTTAACTAAAAAAACAGCCAAAAAAACAATGCTCAAAACAGTAGCCAGCCAATCGTAGAGAATTGTTTTTGTTTTTTTTTGTTTTTTGATTTTGATTTTTAGTTGTCGTTTCTTGCTGCACCTCAGCTATTGTTAGTCTTTTGTGGCAATAACAATAAAAATCCATCCAGCAACAATCGTGATTGACATGTGCATCGTGCATACTGTAACAACAACATACACAAACAACTGCCAACATAGAACTCGAAGAAAACCATCAACATGAGCAGCAATCAGCAATAATGATGGCATGGGATGGTATGAAATGGATTGGCATGGCTTTGGTTATGGTTTTGTTTTTTTTTGCTTTGAGACTGAGTCTAAGGCTTTGCTGGACAGGCAGTAGTAGTAAGTCAAGCGGGCATTTAAACAACTGAGATTGTCTTTTATTGCCTAGCAAAACAAAATACTTTACTTCGGCTTCTGCTTATGCTTCTGCTGTTGCTGATGCTTTTGTTGATTCTGTGATCTGTTAGTCAGTCATCATGCTTGTTGTTGTTGTTGTTGTTGTTGTTGTTGTAAAATAGTTATTAACTTGAACGCTAGTGAACATATTTAACCCGTAAAATACAAGGAAATTAGGCTAAAGATTTATGCTCATAACCATTATCATTTATCAGGCAAAGCAACAAAAAAACATTAGCGGCACAGCTTATAAATACAAACAACAGCAACAGCAACAACAACAACAATCCATAACAACAATATTTTCTTTCAATAACAGTAGCCAACTCTATGAATTGCCAATTTTTTCTTCTTTTTTTTGTGCAACAAAAAACGTTTCATGATTTTTGCTTTGGTTTTTCTTTTTCTTCGTTCAACTTATTTTGAAAGTTTTTTTTTTTTTTTTCAATTTAGTTTGTGTCACAATAACGATCATAATTTTCCCAGTAGACATTACGTTTGGTTTCTTACGCTCGCTGTCAAATTATTGGTTCCATTTTTAGCTGCGACATCTATCGATAAATTTTGTTAAAACACTAATTAAAATTGATCGATGCATTACTACTAACACTACCAGCTATACTACAATACCACTACTACACTTACGTTTACGGTTTACGTTTACAGTTTACGTTTACGTTTACAATTGTTGTCCCATCAATAAGCATTTGAGGTTATAATTTAAGAAAAAAAAAAAAAAAACAAAAAAAAAAAAAACAAACAGTAAGGAGTCCTATGATTACAATTGCTAGATGTTATTTAATGATGTCATTAAGTAATAGATTATGACGTAATATATGGCTTTGCTACCACAACAGGCTATTAGATGGTACATGAGAATTAAACGAAATATAAAGAAGAAGATCAAAATAAATGCTCAAACACAAGAAAATAATGTTTTATACTCTCATCCACTCTTACAAGACATTGTGAAATATTTAAACGGGGTTTCTATAACAGGCCAATGAATACAGTGCCCTCCCAGGACATAGTTTTTGAAATTTGCAGGGAGTATGCAACGGAGTATGCTCCAGAGATTAGTGTGGTGTTCACAACATTTCCATCCTGCTGAGATTATTTAACTGACACAGAAAGTCAACTTCTGGAGCTTTGAACGCTGTTGTAGCGTATATAATGGCTTCAGTAGCTCCATCAAATGAATAAGAAATTTGAGTGACATCGCACTCACACTTTGTTTTATTTAAAGTTAAAGATGGGAAGCGCTTAATGAAAGATCCGATGTGAACGATGCATCACCAGAATGCATATTTGTACGGCATTTTTATTACATGATACCGAGGTATGACTATATGAATACATACATACGTACGCACATACCATATCTTGTCAGGAATACAACCTCGCTTCTCACAGTACTTGTGCTGTGTGTGTTAATTTTATACATGAGTGGCGGGCCCTACAGTTTAAAGTTGATTTCGAACGACAGATTGTTGAGAAACTTTCAGAGTTTTTGCCAGAAATCTACTAAGAGGCAGTCAAAGCAGAAGTATTTCTAACCTCGGAGTTGAACCGTAACCTCACGTCTAAGAAGCCAACACACTACCTACTAAACTACGATAACGGATTTAAGATTTCTCATTGAAATTCATGACAACAATTCCGGATAAACAGGACTGTAAAAATCGTCCTGCACATATTGTAAAAAACTCCGTGTGAATCTTCACTGATGAGTCCAATCTGAGCGAAAACCTTGAGAGCAAAATTGTTTCCGGATAGACCAGTGAAAAAGTTTGCCGTCACTATATCGTCTATCAGCCAGTATTATCCTCTATAAAATCTACGGTAAAAATTATTAGGTATTGAAATATCCCCAAGCGGGACATTACCATACTCTCCGATAGCTAGGCAGCTATCTGGGCACTAAACTCCGTTGTACTCCAGGACAATGTACAATTGCAGCCGATATTTAAACGAAAATGTGATGTCCATATCACATGGGTACTAGGACACAATGATATTCCATGTAACAGCGAAGCGAATAAACTGTCTAGACAAGTCCCAACCATAGAACTCTCCGACGAATTCTCGACTTTAGCAATCCAAATGGCGACCTGTACGCTTGTAATCTTTAATGCGGTAATCGATGCTATCAATCGCAAATAGGCAGGGGTGCAGGGGTGCAAAGGGATGCAAAGATGCAAAGGGGCCAAGGAGCACATACAGTGTGGTTATCGAGGTCATAATAAGGCATTAAATTATGGGCACGTATGCAAGGCACATTGGTTCAAAGCACATTGCAACTGATTACTGTAGAAGCTGCAGAGATAAGGAAGTATTCGACAGTTCTTCACCTTCTGCGTACACCTTATCAAAAGGGGAAAAACAGCTGTCGTCTTACCTGTNGATGACCATGAGGAACTGCTAAGCATTGACATTGGCAGCCTTGGTCTGTTCATGAGAAACTCCAAGTGGTTTCAGTAATACGTTGTAATAGAAAAACTGTGACGTCAATAGTGCGCACTACATGACCTAAGCATGTGCATTCGACTTCTTCAAGGGGATAGCTACCTCTACCTACAGCATTAGTTCATTTCAGAAGGAAATATCTGCTGACTTCTTTAGTGTAGAGAGTTATAGTTACGGACACTATATAGCCCTGTGTCTCATCACGTTGTGGACACATTGTAGGGATACCAAATATAGTCTGAGGGCAGTAAAAAAGAAACATTTCCTTTACATGTCCTTGATTGAAAACTGTGTCCACTATTGTCATCTTTAACAGCATTAGTCCGGATTACGACTCAATTTCTCACACCAACATGTTGTGTCAAGTTTATTCATGTAAGGACATCGAACAACCGGTTTTTGAGAGACTTTTCTTTGCACTTTTATTTACTCTCAGAATTTTTGTCAGAAAACTGCTGTGAGGAACTTGCCGAACAAACGTTTACTTTTTGTTCGATGCGCTGGGGCTTGAACCACGGACTCCAGATTCCAGTAAGCCAACACATGAACAAATTATGAGGGTTGAAATGTTGTGTCGGAAACCTATTTGTTTAACAAAGTCATGCGAAAAGATCACAAAGTATACAGGATGTAACATATCTAATCAAGCAGGTCCTTAAGGAGAAGCTTTACTGCGTTATAGGCATTAATGGTGACTCTCATAATTAATTTCTACTTTATGTTGCAATTAACCAAATAGCTTATGTGTGGGTGCATTTGTGATGGTGATGATGATTTCTGAGAATCTAAGAAAGCAAAGCAAATATTCAAAATAAAAATAAAATTTTGCCACACATTACTTTTGGGTTAATTTATGTCACTTGAAGACATAAAAAAACCAACTACAGTGAGATGGAATAGTGAGGCATAATAAAAATAAATCTACACACAGACATAATGATAGTGACGACGATTTAGATTAAGATTAAACGAAATGACGACACAGAGTCTAAACACCTTTTTGACCAAGTTGACTCATTGCATAGAGGCAAAGGAGCCATAATTCTTTATAAACTCAACAGCAACACCAACACCAGCGACACTAAGAAAGCTGCCAGCCAACGAACCAAGCAGTCAACCAGCCAATGGTTCAACAGAAATGGAAAACAAAAAAAGTGAAGAAAAAAAGTGAAGAAAAAAAAGAAGGAACAAATGAATGGCAATCAGTGGAGGACTTTTTTGGGCTAAAGAAATGGTATTGTTGTTGGTGTTGGTGTTGTTGCTGTATTTGCGCGGGTTGTGAAAATTGTATTAAAGGCAGCACAATTTCATTTCATTTATGCGGTGCAATCAACGCGACAAAACATAAGCGATGCAGATTAGTCGCCGATTAAACAATCAAGCTGCGATTCCAAGATCCAATTTAATGATTATCTTGCAAATAAATAAATGCTTAAGCCTTAATAAGATACAAAAAGCCATACTACATACAGCCATACATACATACATACCTATGTACACCTGAGAAAAATAACCATATTGAAATTACAAAAACAAAACACAATAAAAAAAACTGCATGCAGCAAAAAATAAAAAACGAATCAAATGTGCGGAGGATTGCATATGATATGCATAGCATTTGAGCCAAGCAAACAGCAGCAGCCTTGTACAACAAGCTCTCTGTTTACCACAATATAGTCAACCATACATAAACAACTACACAGCGAGAGAGAGAGAGAGAATCAACTCCATAAAGGCAAACAAACAAACAAACAAAATGAAAATAAGAAAACAACAACAAACAGGGTAAAAACCATTTCAAAGAAGGGCTTGGTCGTCGCCATACAACGTTTTTTAAATTCAATTTTATCAAACGAGTCAAGCAGTTCATTGGGTCCATAAGCAGCATGCATGAAAGCCAAGGCAAAAAAAAAAACATAAGAAGAAGAAGAAGAAAAAAAAGAACTGCAAATCAATTTAAATGCAAATTATGGTTGGGAGTCTTTTCAATTTTAATTAATCCACAAAGACTATATCATAAGAACACACACCATCATCGTCATCGCCATCATCATCAGGAGGTATCAGGTAAAATTTTGTTTGTTTTTCTTCATAATTGCAATCCCCCACGTAAGGTTGATTAAAATGTTTGAATTTGATTAGAAGGTTCTTTAAATTAAGCTTCACTTTATATATGCAGACTTCAAACATATTTCTGTGTATGTGTGTGTGTGTCTGTGTGTAATGTGCTTGAACCAAAAAAATTCAACACTCCATCTGTACTAGGCCGAAAAAAATCTAAGTTCTTTTGGTCCATCTATCTACTTTATATAGCTACATGCGAGGGCAGCATCTAAATTAATCAACATGACTTTTGTAGTCACTGTAGTCAAGATTACAACCTACTTTTTTCACATGACTCATGTTGTGTGTGTTAATTTTTTCCACTGGAGAGCCACCTCCTCCACTTCTTAATGGCCACCGCAAATGGAAAATTTTAAGAATTTTATTTTACTTTCAGAGTTTTTGCCAGAAGACTGCTGAGAGGAACTCGATGATGAAATATATTTTCATATTTCGTTTGGTAGATGTCTGAGCTAAGGGTTGAACCAACACACTACCTACTGCACTACAGCAACTTGATAATATTGCCTTACGAAGACCCACAACCTTATACAAAATATATCTCAAGTTGCGTCACATGCATGAGCACCTGGTATTCTTGGACAATCTTAGATGTGGAGTACTAAGCCTGTAGGGATTCAGCAGCCGCATTAACGTCAATAAATATGGAAATATTCCTACTCACTATTCCCTGTTTGTGGAATACGCTCAACGACTGTCTTAATGTCAATTATTTCAGTCAGAATATGTTTCCAAAAGATTTCACTGCGTGTCTACCTTTATTGTCTTAACTTGGTCTGTCTGCTAATCCTCAGTTAATATTCTCTGGCAGGTATAAAGAATATTTCCCATATTTTTCTTATAGATTCACTATCGAAATCGTATTTGGGCATTATTTAGTCATTAGGGAGGTCCAAGAGGTTGAAGTCGTCTAGTAGATGCTGTGTTAGCTTATAAGATATGAGGCCTCGGTTCAAACACCAGGTCAAACCAAAATATGCAAAAAATATTTCTTTGCCGACTTTCTTTCATCAGATTTCTGGTAAAAACTCTGAGAGTAAAATGTATACTCACGTATAAAATTAACACACACACTACGTAACAGTGCAAGAAATCAAGTCGTAATGACTGACCTGACTGACTTGAATGAACGAATTATGTATGTAGGGAGGTCCAGATAAAATATACTCAAGATTTTGACATAAACTAGAATTTTATGTTTATACGCTCTTGAGATATCTTATTAAACAATGGCGTCCTTGTAACTAGAAAGAGTAGCGCCTATAAATACTTAGGAAGCAATTCCGAACATATTATAGCAGAATCGCCTGCATTACATCCATTCGCTCAACGCTACAAACCAAATCTTTGCTTTTGTGCAGTTAAAGCAACAACTCTGCGAATATGGAGCAGGAAGCAACCTTCTTTTAAAATGTCAAAATGCTTAAAAATCCAAATAAAGTCCAACATAATTGAATGGCTAATGAAATGGCCTTATGTTCCATAGTGAGTAAAGCATTACAGAATAAGAATAATAAAGAGCAGTGGTCATCTTATTGGTTCTGGATTGTATATACGTAGCCCAGTTTATTTTGCCATTCAATTTTATTCCAGAATTTTTATTAGCATTAAGGTACACAGCAAGAGCCTGTTGACGGATGCTGTGGATAGAAAATTGTAATTGTAAGTATTGATGCCAGAATCCAGAAAGAACACTTCGAAATCGCCGTAGTCAATTCAGTACCTACGAATTGGCTTATTAAACAGAAGCCCGTGGCACAGACAAACAGTCTTCTGGCAAAACCCTCTGTAAGTAAAATAAAATTTCCACGAAAAGATTCTGAAATCTAAACTTCGGAATCGGCACTCATGAGTGGTATGAGAAACTTGGTTGCAATCCTGACAAACGGGTTGTAATGATGCATAGAATTTAAGCAGGACTAATTAGCTGTTGCTCTCTGCTATTACGGTTTCACATTATTGAATGTAGTTCATAGGTAGTCACCGTAATCTGTTTGAAAAGAGGTCACGGTTCAAACCCCAAACGAAGTATGAAAAAAAAATATTTCTTAAGCGATTGTCTGTCAGCAGATTTATGGCAAAAACTAGGAGAATAAATAAAATTGTCACTATGCCGTTCGGATAGCATAAGTATGCCCTGAAAGGCATGGATATCGCAGCGTGACTAAGTAATGCGTGTAGGAACTAACCATCAACGTAAACGTGGATGAAGGGATAATCTAGTATAGGACAGTAAAAGTTTTCTTAGGCTTTTTAAGAGTAGAATTGAATGGAAAATCTTTAGCTTTCATGTGAGAAATTATAAAGGCTGTCTAGTTCAAAGGAACAAAAGATAAGCTTAAGCATGCTCTTAAGGTTATTAAAAGTTGCGGCATTCGGAATTTCCATCGAACATCTGGTATGATTACAACAGAGGCTATAGTTTTGGAAAGCTTGTACTATTTTCACAGTCTATCCAATGCGATATTCTTCAATTGTAGCTGTTTTTGTGTACCTTAGGGACAGAGTATGGATTTCTTGCAATTCATGAAAATGACTCTCGACAATTTTAACCAGCTGGTTGTAGATTTTTAACTGATTTGTTTACACACATACATTTGAGAGCTTAAAACTAATGGGGAGTAGTTAAAGACAAATAAGTTTTTTTTTAATGAATTATCATTCACCTTATGAAATACGATACAATAAAATGTGAGGCATAAAAAAAAAACGAAGCAATTCAAACAACCCACATATTGGCCTTAACTGATGGCGCATACATTCTTCTCATGCAACAATTTGCAATTTTTCAATTTTTCAAATTTTTTTTTTTGTAATCAGTCTTGCTCACTCACGACACCAAACAACAAAAAGAAGAAAAAAAACGAGCGATAGAGAAATAAAAAATTCCCAACACTATTATTACCATTATTTTGAGGTTGTTTTTTTGTTGTTGTTGTTGTTGTTGTTGTTGTTGTTGTTTTTCCTATTAAAAACGATATAAAAAATTAAACAAAATCTATTTTATTTCTCATTAGCGTTTAATGTCATACAGTCAGAGCCATAAATGCTTTAATTGAATACAATAAAAACAACAACAACAACAACAACAGAAATAAAAATAAAAAAAACAATCATTTGTTATTATAGTCTCGCATATTAAATGTCTGTTGAACAGAGAAACATTTATGGTCCTAAAACGAAATAAAACTGCAGCCCACAAACATAAACTAGAAACGAAAGCATTTGCAATATACGTCTGTCGTCTGTCGTCTATCGTCTGTAGTCTATCGTCTGTTATGTTAGTTTGATGGTGTTGGTGCACTGTTAAACTAATTAGTAATTAAATGCTTTAACGGCTAACAACAATACAAATAACTGACGAACTTAACCAAACTTTACTATGCTAACTGACTAACTGGCCTAACTGGCCTAACCGAAACCATATATGCCTATGCGAATATCTTTGTGTATTGGCTGTGTATTGGCTGTGGGCCTTAACCCATAAACTATTAACAAAAAGCTTAATAAGGCAAGTGAAAGAAGGCAAAATGAACATTTAGATACACCTTCTGCTGCTTCTTTGTCATCGTTTGTGGTGGCAAACAAGATTCTTGTTAATGGGCCATACATACATGCATACATACATACACACGGTATGTATGCAGGCAGTAAATGTTTGATGAGAGAATCGCGTGTGGAATTTGCATTTACACGAATATTTACATTGAGAAACAAATACTTGTGCTACATATTTGCAATTTTGCCTGGTGTTGGTTGATGTTGATGTTGATGTTGATGTACGTTGTTTATTTGCTTACAAAACTTCTATTTGCCATACACAAATGAGTACATATATGTGTGTGTGTGTGTGAGTGTGTGTGTTTGTAAGCAATTGTAGTTATGTATGTATGCAAATGGCAGTATTGGCCAAGGTGATCTAACTGTTCAAATTAAAAGTTAAAGTGTTCAATTTTTTATTAGAGGTAGCACAGTCTGGTAGAAAGTGTCCTGGCTTATTAGACATGAGGCCTCGGTTCAAACCTTAGGTCAGGCATCTCTAACAAAACCAAATGGGAAAAAAATTATTTCTGAGCCGATTTCTGACAAAGAATCTGAAAAGTTTCTCAAATATCCGTCGTTCGAAGTCAACTTTAAACTGTGGATCCCACCACTCATGTATTTACATGCACAACATAAGTGGTGTGTAAAGCTGGGTCGTAATCTTGACGGAAGGGTTGCATTGACTGATCATGTAGCATAGTACTGTAGGCAATTTTTGGATATGTTATCACTTCCATATATTCCAAAATAAATAATTGAGTTAATAATGTTCGCCTAAGGCAACCTTTGTATTTCCTTTATATGTCCTGAATAATAGCAAAAAAGTCATACTGATGAACAAGGTGTATAAAGGTTGATTACTGAAAGTATCTTACTTTGTCATTACAACACTTTAGTCAAGATTAGAACCTATATTTTAACACCACCCATGTTGTGGGTCTTAAATTTATCTATGGGTGGCCGGACCTACCGTTTAAAGTCGACTACAAACGGCATGTTTTTAAGAAACATTTCATGGCAATTTTATTTACTCTCAGAGTTTGGACTGCTGAGCGTAAGTAGCCCAGGAAATATTTTTAATATTTCGTTTTGTTAATGTCTGAGCTGATAGGAACTACGGGCTCAAGTCTAGCCAACACACTACTACGACACTACGGAATTTCATTGAAAATAAATTCAATCTTACTGGGTGCTCATCAATATTACATGGACAACAAAAGTTGTGTGTGAATTTTAATGGAAGATTTTAAAAACATAAAGCAAAGCTCACTGGGATCATATATTGTTCCGTTGTAATAATGATAGCGCCCTATCTCGTTATTGATCTATAACTCCTTGCTGGCACTTGTCAACCAGTTTCATAAAGACGTGAGTTATATTTGGCTGGAGATATCCTAGAAAAATATTCTGTGTGCCCAAAAGTTCTTAGTTCCAGGATACGAAATACCGTATAATGAGAGAGTACCCTCATTTTCGTGGTCACTATAGCCTAAGCATTATAAATATTGGAAGTTGTGGCCGTTCATACTCAGGCAACGTTTTCCAGTTAAGGCTCAGTAATAAAAGGTCACAAATGAGGTAAAGACATTACATTTTCCGTTTACAGGGTGATTAAAGTGCTTGCCTATAAGCTCGAGCGATTCAGATTCTAATTGGGGAGAGGCCAAACAAATGTTCATCCACTTGTTTAAAACTAAAATTCTTATTCTCCTTCCAATGATCAATCTAGGCGAATATACTGGGGAAAGTCAGGCTCGTCTTGTGAAGGACTAGGCCTCAATTAGCAAAGTCTCACGCCACTATGCCTGATACAAAAATGCAAAACATAGTTTTAGAAAGGGCGCTGAGCCTTTATAACGGTAAATCACAAACCAATTGTCATAGAAATAGCTACAGTAGAGCAATCACCTCTTTCGCTGATTCATGAAACTGAAACAAAACAAAACGAAAATACGGAGAAAAACGAAATGCTTTGTGTCAGCTATGTGATCCTCAAACTATTTGAAAAATAATAAACACTGGAGTAAATTAGAAGCAACTGGTGTGATCAAACACTAGAAATCTCTTGATTCTCTGTATATTGCAGAATCTTGTGGACAACGCTGAGTTCATATTGTGTCCTTGGCATGGAATGTGAGATATCGAAGCCATAACTGGTTATGGAATGTTTACCATCACAAAATAAAATTCTTAGGCTGTATGAGTTAAGCCGTTACTGCCAATAAAAACATGCAGAAACCAGGGTAATTGCTTATTTTGATAGATTCAAACGATGAAACGCGTTTGCGCAACATGTTTACTGTTTATGTTTCATATTTAGATACACACACTGCAACCTATAATTTCATAAAATATTGATGTTGGTGAAATCTTAAAGGAAACCCGAATAGGAACTAGTATCACAATTGAATAGATAGCTGGATCCGTATTTCAGAGTCTAAAATTCACGGGGGGTAATAGTTATTCTACTTGTGAATTCCATTGAACGACATAACCTCAATGTTAACTCATATATTAAACACAGTAAAGGCAACACAGGGCAGAGCATGCTGCAGTCTCTCAAAAATAGAACGCTTGGGTGTATATTGAAATTATTGTTTTAGAGAGAACGCTATAACAAACAAATTCTCGTTGTATAATTGCTGTGTCTGCTGTGTTGCATTAATTGTGTTTACCCCATGGCTGCTTTTAATTTAATTACCATGAGTATTGTTCCATCAGAGGCTATTAACTAAACACGTTCTATAAATTTGATTTAAAGGTGTAAATACGAACGTTAAGCGTTAAATTGTGTCAATCAAAATAATGGCTAAGGCAACGCAAATAGTTAACACAAAACAAAACAAAACTCTGCTGTAAAGTCAAATCAAATTATAGAGCAACGCTCATATGCACGCAAATGCCAGGCAAATGTAAATTTAATACGACAAAAATTAATATAATTTTAGAAAATATTTAACAAAAATAAGAACAAAACAATTAAAAGAGATTTTTAATTAATTCCACCAACGATAAACAAAAAACAAAAAAAAAACAAAAAAATTATTCACTAACAGCACAATAACAGAGGCTTTATGGCGGTAGGTAGCTGACAGTAGCTTGGCTGGCTGTTATAATAATAACAAGGAAACGCTTAACAATTGATGGACAATGTAGTATATTGTGTCGCCCAATAAAACCAACAATTATGGGCGAATGTATTGCGAAAAGAACGTGACTAAAACACCAAACACAAGTGGCTAAATAGTTTTGCAATTTGTTGTTAATATAAATTAGCCAATAATACCCAAAACTACTCTGTACTACTACTGCCAACCAACCACCAACTGCAATTACGAACGACCAGCACTATTCTACAACAGCACAATACCAAAGAAAAAAAGAAAAAAACTGAACAACACAATACAATACAAAAGTAGCAAACAGTTGCAGAGTAAAACAAACCATAAAAATAAAAATCAACAGAAAACATTGTTGAAAAGCAAGTAAAACAAGGCAACTTATTGAAGCCGTTTGACAAAGAAGGAGATTTTTTAACATACACACTCAAAAACAAATTGTTTGTCACAAAAGAAATGTTAAAAATTTAATAGTAGGTAGTCTAGTGGGGTCACGATTCAAACCCCAGCTTAGACATTTGCAATAAAACGAAATTTCAATATTCCTACGGCAACTTCCTCCCCCCCCCCCAGCAGACTTCTGGCATAAGCTCTCTGAGTGTAAATAAATTTGCCATGAAAAGTTTCTCAAGAAATTTTTGTTGGAAATGGATTTTTAAATTCTAGGTCTCGCCACTCATGTAATAAATTAACACACACACCATAAGTGGTGTGAGAAGCTAGATCTTAATCATGACTGAAGGACTATAATGACGAATTACGTATGTTAAGTGTGTATTCAGCTCAAATGTCAACCTCATGATCTGGGGCTGTAATAATTCTAATAAAATGACCCGAAAGAGCGAAAATTATTTGAAAATCAAAGAGATGTTTGCCAATGAGCCTAGGCAAAGTATGGCTAGATATGGCGCCATTCCTATGCTCATGACTGTATTTCCTTTAATCTTTTGTTGAC
>QOCX01003373.1:0-13205 GCA_005959815.1 Sarcophaga bullata | reverse complement strand
GGCATTTTGATCTTTCAAATTCCCATGGAAAGTGTAAACTTTCAAAATGTTTTTACCTTCTATTTTGAATTGTGATGATTAAGTCTTAAAGTTCTTTCGCATTGAAAATTAACTTTCCATTATTATTTCAGTTAATCCATGAAATTTCTCCAAGTATGCTCGTCTGTATTTTCATTAATAATGATAGACAGACTAGAAATTTGAAAATTAAAATTAAATAATAATGCATTTGCGCAAATAAATGTTTATTGATGCAAAGAGTTGCATGCATATACGAATATGTGTGTCAGTTGGTGTATTTCCACAAAAAAAATACTGAAACTCACATGCATACATTGGACATATTATTTAGCAAATATGTATGTATGTATGCATGTATGTATATATGTATGTAGTATGTGTGTGTGTGTGATAGTTAAGATAATTTGACTCTTTCGCTTTCTATTTTTCAATTTTTTTTTTACTGTTGCTGCGCTAATATTGTCAGCCTTTAGCAATATTTTGTTATATTGACTGTACATCTTTGAGTGCCTATGTACATATGTATGTATGATGAGGATGGAGCCAGCAGTCAGTAAAAACATTATTAACTTATTGTCTTTATACGTTTATGGTCGGTCATCAGAAGCCAACCATCAACGCTATTAGCCATTCAACAAACGAAACGGTCATGATACTGTTGTTGTGCAACAAAACCAACTCATATAACACGGCATGCCTGGATTTGTGTATCCATGTTTGGTTTAACAGTTCAACTAGTGGCCGTAATATAAACTCTCCCAATCATAAATATCGGTTTTTATTTTGCAAATTTTGTGCCTCTTCTATACTTTTTTTATTTTATTTATGCGCACACAAAATCCATATGCAAACATGATTTCTATGACTCGGTCGGTCTCTATTGCTTTAGCTCAGGTTATAAATAACTTGCATGTACATATGATGGTAGAGGCATATTATTTATAACGCCATGCATATTTTTACACACACGAAAACACTTTCACACACACACATAAAGTCATTTGTTGATCACCATAATTATGAAAAAAACAGAGGAAAACCAATTCGACAATTTAAACTCTTTTACTAACTGCATCATCATCATCAATGTTGTTTTAACAAAATTTTAAGCTTACAGGCATGCTGAGATACGAGGGTTGTGCTGTTAAATTCATGATCTAGAGGGACGCATTTTTCCATACTTTGTTTAGCAAATAATTTTTTTTTTGTAAATTTTTTTGAATTTTCAAATCAATTTACAAATTTTCAGCGTATTTATTCCGCTCAGCACCATATGGAGTATAATTTTAAAGGAATGGAATAGATATTCCATTCTCCGATATCGTATATTTGGGGGATTTTGTCTATGGCCAAATTTTTTTGTTAAACACTGCTAGGTAACAGTAGCTTTAACTTTGACTCTGTCAATCTTTATGGTTTGTGTCTTTGCTAGTTAAATCCAGGTTTGTCTTCATACATATTCCCGCTATAATTGACTATTGAACTTTATTCAGATAGGCTTCATACTGTCTAGATCTTCGCTTTTTATTCCTCTTCACTTTCTGAACCTCTAAAAGGGTTCGTACTTATTTCCAGTCAACTTTAGATTCTCTAAGAGCTGTCTAGTTTTCCGGTAGTATTGCTATGTCTGCAGCTTTTTTGCAATCTGGATATCTGAATATCGAATTGGAATCGTATATATTTTGAATACAAACACCTACTGTTCCACTACCAATCTTTGATACTTCAGTACACCACAAAATAGTTAATTACCCATTACAACCCTTTAGTCGATACTACAACCTAGTTTTTCACCCACTCACGAGTGGAGGGATCTCTTTAGTTTTTTATTATTTTTTTTTTTTTTGTTCTTTTTAACTCTTTATGACAATTTTCTTTACACTCAGAGTTTTTGCCAGAAGACCGCTGATTGTAAGTCCCCAAAACAAATATTTGTTGCATATTTCGAGATATCTGAGCCAGGGTTTGAAACATGGGCTATCTCCAGATAAGCCAACATACTGCCCACTAGAATACGACGACATCTTGTTACTTAGTCTCCTTTGAAAAACCCAGAGTTGTAGAACCTACTAACACAGATCAGGAAACAGTTAAAGAAAAAACGACAAGCTTTCAAATCATCAGTGCAAGATGGTCTCTGAAGAATATTGTATTGAACTCGTTTTTAGTTCCGACGCTTCTACTCTTCACTGCTAGATTGATTGATTTTGATTGTTAAACCATCATAGTCTACAAGTTCTAGATTAATAGGGTTGCCAAATGTCATTGTGCTAAAGTATTGTATTGTGATAGTGTGTGTGTGTGTTAGTAGAGAGGAATTATATTTTATGAACTGCATTCATCCATGTAGTTTAACAGCCTCTTCTTCTTGAGAAAATGAAAATATTTTTTACAAGCAACTCTCAGCTCGATTTGGTTTAATTTTATATGTTATTCGGATAAAGTTGACCAGAGTTGCCAACAGGTTATATTTCACATACTACGTTGAAATGATTTGCTCACGTAGATCATGTTAAATTTGTAACTGCTTTAAAAGTGTCGTCTGGCTAATTTGATTTCCCGAATAAATTTTTCAAAATGGGTAGATTGTGCTGCAGAAAACTGTTAGTAAAAAAATTTTTGTCTGCGAAAAAATTTTGTTCATTGGCGAGCTTTAAGTGTCAATGTGCACTGGCAATTATATATGTTGTATCTGGTACATAGTGGCTTATGCACTTCTGGTTTAAAGTTAAACGCATCACCTAATTCTTAACTTTCTACGTAAAACCTTTTATTAAACTGTGGCTTAGAAAAAAACATCACAAATTCAATTCGCATGCACAACTGTGGCAATTGCGGTACATCTCACCATCTAATGACTCACCACAAAACCATCACATAGCATACCTCGTATATTCAGCATACCTTTCAAACAATTTCTGATGGCCTGTAGAATAATAAATGCGTATACGAGTATGTGCCGACATGAACTATTTCATTTGTTTTTTTTTTCTATTTTTATTTTGTAAATTTATGTAAATTTTCGTATTTAATTTTCTCTTGTTGTTTTTTTGGTGTTAGCAAATGACAAATTCATGTTGTTTGTCCTTTACAAAATTTTTTTTTTGTTGTTGTTTTGAATTATTTTACATTTTTTGTTATATTTGATTGAAAGTTAATAATTAACTTTATTTCAAACTTTTACTCTTCAGCTTAATAATCTAATAAAACATTATCTTTCTCCTGTTGCTGTAACATCATAATACAATGCAAAATGCAATGTAAACTACAGTGGAAACTTACATGTTCATAGTTTCAGAAAAAATTAAATCCAAAAAAAATTTCTAAAAATTTCTAAGCAACAGTTTTTAATTTAAATTACAGCTGGAGGTGAAAATAAAGAAAGATTAAAATTTTCTCTAAATTTTCTTTTTTTTTACTGACGCTTAAACTACAGTAAAGTAATGCCACAAAAATATTATTATTATGCAGATCGACCACAATGGAATGATAGAGTTCTTATGTATCATGCAACTTCAAATTGCCAATGACATACAACTGCCAAAAAAATATTTCATACCCCGTGTATAAAAATTATACAACAAATAGAACTCAGAATACAGAATAAAAAAGTTAATTTTATCGCCCGTCATCAAGTTATCTATAATTTAGCCTTTTTCAAATACAATATTAACTCACTTGTAACGCGAACTTCATAGTAAGGTTCGTAGGTATTATAAAGTGAGAGTCAAGCAGCTCCTATTCTTCTTTAGTGGCTATACCACAATCCTATGGCCTTTAACCAGAATTAGAATAGAACACAAAGCGCTTCTATTCAATTTTTTAGATACATTTTTGTAAATTCGTCTTCATGTTGAAGTTTTCATCATAGACCCGGGTTCATCTGCTAAGCTTTTGATCGGAGATTTTTCACTCAAAAACACGACATGCTGTCTCATCCGAGTTGCGCAAATAGCCATTTCTTTGCGCCACTTAACAACATGGGTAGTATCACATGTCCTCTGGTATGAATTATGACTGTCGAATTAACTGCGACATCTGGTAGATTATTTTCCAACAAAATATTCTCGATCACCATGTCTGTAAAGTCTTTTGGTATTAAATGGTTTGACTGACGTTCTTGTGATGTCTTACAAATTTTATCAGCTTTGGAAAGAGACCAAACTCAGACCTGTCATTAAACATTGTAATCAAAAATAGGTGATATGTTATTCTTGAGTCTTTGAGGGCTGCCACATGTGTATTTTTATTCAGATTATTAAAAATGAAACACTTTTCAAAAGATCACCGCAATATAACTGCCAAAACTTTCTTCAAATATTTATAGAATTATGTTAAGATCGCTCACTAATTTCGAAGAATTTATGTCGAGAATGAGTATCTAATGCTTTAATCTCTCGAAGGAGAGTTGTGAAATTTATGTACATCAACACTCATGTATGATGACGTATCGGTCAGCATCTTGAAACCACTACCGAAAAACTGACTGCAAACCACATTTGTTACAAAAGCAAGAAGGAGTTACCTTTTACAGCCAAACTCCTTGGCAAAATCGATTTATTGCCGCACTGATTTCCACAACAAATTATGTCAAATAATCTAATGTCAGCTGGCCAAAAGGATCATATGTTCGTTACAGAAGCAAAGAGAGGCCTCCTACAACAAACCCACACCTTCGAGAAAAAAATGGATTTATTGCAGCTATGATTTCCAGAACAAATTTTCTTAAGAAATTCTAATGTCAGCTGGCCACGAAGATCATAAGATTTAACACCGTGCAATTTTTTGTCTGGGGTTTTGGAAAATTTTCGGTTTATGAGAGTACATCTGTAACAATTTCTCAGCACAAATTGGAGAACCAAAGCATCAGGCATTATGAGATGTAATGATATGGAGAAGTCTTGGAAAATTGCTGAAGCAATGACCGTAATGCCGTCTAACGCATTTTTTATTTTATAGGTAGTGATTTGACTTATGACAAATTTTGGCGAATAATGAGAGGTGAGTCCGTGGTTCAAATCCCAGCTTAAAAGCTCAAATCTTCTTTCAGCAGTTTTCTTGCAAAAATTCAAAGGGTAAAAACCGCCATGAAAAGTCTAATTTGCCTTTCGAAATCGCCACTCATGGAAAAAATTAACACACAAAACATGAATAGTTATACTGACTAAAGGGTTTTTGATAACAAATTAAGTAAAGAGGTCAGGCTTTTCATTCTTAATCGAAGCATGCATAGCAGAGGTCAGAAATAAATCACTTTTTCACTACTCATAAGAACTCATAAAATTTTGATTATGAGTGAATCCACGGTATTGATTCATTCGTACTCACTACAACGTTGTTTTATAAGTACAAGTTGCAATGAGTGTGAGTACAACGTTGACATCGAACTCATAACATTCAAATTGTGTTTGATTCATACGCCTATTCATTTATATTCATACATTTAAAAAAATACTTAATAATACTCATAAATGATTCGAGTGGGTTAGAATCATTCATCAAAATTTAAGGTCTTAGTTATTGCTGCATTTACAAAAAAAGAAAACAGACACACAAGCAGAAAACACAGAGCAGCAAACAGAGCAAACACACAACCTTCGTGTGAGTATGTATGGTATATGGTATATGTTGCGTCATGGAGAATAGAAATCAAGAAACATCATGCGTGGCGTTAAGTATGAGTATGATGAGTACTTCAAACTTTGAATATGAGTAGTATGAGTATGACATTAAAATAAGAATATAAGTATCAGAATTTATTATGAGTACGATTCGAATCTACTCATCTTTTTGGATCTCTGATACTTACATACATAATTGGTCTTAACAAAGCTTTAGTTAGTATTACTACCTAGCTGCCCATACCACTTATGTTGCGTGTGTTAATTTTACTCATGAATGTCAAAGACAAATTTTTTGGAAAACTTTTTCGTGACAATTTTATTTTACTCTCCTGATTTTTGCAAGAAATCACAGGGGAAATATTTTTTCAATATTCGTTTTGTTGAATGGGGTTTGAACCGTGACCTTACGAGTAAAAAGCCAATAGACTACCTACTAAACTACGGCAACATTTTCTCTTTACAATACAATAATTTTCAAATCAAAAAATCCAATCTTACTGAGACACCCTTTAAATAATTAATAGACCAAATTCAACAAATTTTGGGTACCTTACCTATATGATGGCCATAAATTCAAGTGTATTTGAACACATCTGCCAGAAAGAAAGACAAAAAAAAAACAATACGAGTCATTAATTTATGAGTCCTTGCAAAAATAAAACAAAAAAAAACCAAATGTTGAGTTTCTATTGCCCAATTTCTAAATAATTTGTTTATTTTATGTCTGATAGGAACAGAGAGCAAAGAAAATCGATTAAAAGGGTCATCAGAAGCATGCCATCTTCTAAACAATACATACGTATATTAAAAACTAAAGCAAAAGCAAAAAAACATTTGACAAGATGCTGGTGAAAGATGGGCAGGCAGGCAATGGTATGTCTCCATCTAAGACTCAAGAAACAAAGTTAATTTATAACCCCTTTAGATATAATGGCAATAAATTTTAAAGAATTCTTTCAGATACTAAATACCCAAAGAAAAAGTAGTTAAACAAAGAAGAAAAAAAAACACTTTAATTTCGTGGCAAATAAATTTGTTACCAAGTTAATGGTGGCCCCAGCTTCAACCAACCAACCACTTTGCTTTGCTTTGCAGTTATAAATGAAAAATTGTGCCTTCAAGTGGAAATAAAATTCCTGAAGGATTACAAAGATTATTAAATGTTAAGTAGAAAACAAAAAACAAAAAAGATTACCAAAATGGAATGAATAAAAAGAAAAACTCAATAACTTTTCACATAAAATTAAAAGTAGTAACAGATTTTTAAATTACGGCTTTTCTGTTTTGTTCTCTCTTCTCTTTCTTCCCCCCTCTTGAACACTCTTTAACAATTAGAAAACGTTCTATTGGAAGGAAAACATATTTTTTTTTAGAAAATTTTTCTTTCAACAAAAAGGGATGCAAATTATAAGCAAAAAAAAAAAAACACAAGTAAGCCAAGAGAAAAAATAAAGATTAAAGGCACAAACAGGAACAGAAGAAAATAAAGGCTTCAGTGCATGTAAGAATTTATTGATCCCTTTTTTCCTTGACAAATTTTTCCCTTATTTCCCTAATGAAAAATTTTTCCTTTTTCTGGACTACAATGTATACGACGTCGACAATGCTGGCGATGATCTCAATTAAACAATTGTCAAACTTTTTTTTTTCTTTTTTGTTAAGCAGCATAATTTCGTTTTTAATTTTTGGCCTGCCTTTATTTATCCTTTTTTATTTTGCTTTGCTGTCAATGCTCTTGTTGGTGTAAAAGTTATTAAAACTAATTAAAATTATGGTTGGGGTTAAAAGCTTTCTTTTCTTTGTAGCATTAGCTTTAGAAAATGTTTCTTTAATTTTATTTTAGTAACCACTTGTTATTGACACTCTCACAATATACGCAATAATTATAAGAAGAGTATGGTTCAACTATTTGTAATCAGAGTATCAAGGGATCTTTACAACACACTGTACTCTAGTAAAATAAACTGTGAATTCCATGCGAGAAATTATAGTTTAAAGGCGCCTTATACACACATCTTACTTAGATGGATACATGGTCTAGTTTTAAACTGAAAACGATATAAGTTTACTAAGTAACAATTTGAAATAATATTGAATCCGACTTGGAACTTCTTCCTTTTAAAGAAAGAAGTTGCACTTAGTGTAACAATTCACCACATTGTGAGTCAGGAGTTTACATAGACTACATATCCTTTAGATTTCTTTACAAATTGAAATCGTCACTTTACATACCTACCAGAGATCAGCAATAAGTATTCAAAAAGATGAGTAGATTCGAATCATACGCATAATATCTGATATTTATACCCATTCATTCTTATTTTAATATCAAACTCATACTACTCATACATATTCAATGTTTGAAGTACTCATCATACTAAAACTTAACAGTACGCATGCTGATTTTTGATTTCAGCTCTCCATGACTCAACATATACCAGAATCACAAAATAAGTATGAATAGAGTACGAACACAACAGTACTCACTAGAAGGTTGTGTGTTGGCTCTGTTTGCTGCTCTGTGTTTTTTGCTTGAGTGTTTTTTCTTTTGTTGCATATGCAACCATAGCTAAGACTGTAAATTTTGATGAATGATTCGAACCCACTCGAATCATTTATGAGTATTATAAGTACTTTTCTAAATTTATAAATCTAAATGAGTAGGCGTATGAATCAAACATATTTCGAATGTTATGAGTTCGATGTCAACGTTGTACGCTCCCTACTCCATGTGCAACTTTGGCCACTTATAAATCCAATGTGGCGGTGAGTAATGAATGATCAGAGTAGTTAATTTCAATATTGTTCGACTCTCATACTGAAAAGTTCCCATGAGTGCTTATGATTATCTCCTGATTAGCCCTACGTACATACAGTCAAAGAAAAAGGTCTACCTACACCGGTGATTTTAAATCATTTGTACATTTGTTTGAATAGGTAAAACGAATATGAAGATAAAAATTAGCATGCCGAACAGGTAATTGAAAAAATAATAAAATTAGAGGGAAAAAATCCCTTTAGTCAGGTTTACGACCTCATTTCTTAGACCACTTATGTTGTGTGCCTAGCTGACGGATGAATAAACATCTTGTGTATGTTATGTACATACAGTTTAAAGTCGACTCTGAAGACAGAGTTTCAAGAAACTTTTCATGTGTGTTGACAGTGGCCTGGTTAACCCAAAAGCTCTTTCTATGATAGTCACTTTGGACGTGCTTGGATCTCATGTGGATTGCTATCATTTTAACCATTCAACCATTTTTTTGTTCACAGAAATGGGCCTCAACACTGAAGACGATAATCAATTTGACAGATGAGCAATCAACAGATGTTCCTTAATAACAGCAAAATTTCTTAAGTTCTTGTTGTTCACTAGTACTGCCAGAAAGCATATTTTGAAGCAGGTTTCTTCGTATACCAATATCGAATTGCATTAGAATTGTAAACGATAGATTGCCATTCCATCATTCGAAATAAAGATGCTAATGTTTTAAAACAGAGACCAGATATACCGATTATGGATAGCCTCAGCATAGCAGGTCAAACCAAAGAAACAGAAAAAAAAAGATGCGGAGACAAACTAAGGAGAAAATAAAACAAAAATTATAAAAAATAAGTAAAGGGGTTTAGATAAGTGATAATGATGATACAGAGTCAGTTTGCCAAGCTAATACAAGCGATGAAATTCTCAAGCATAAAAATAAAAATTCTAAAGAGAATTAACATCCCAAGCCATTTGAAAAAACTCCGGCCAAGTGTACTAAATTTTTGCCTCCACAGTCTTACGCTACACACATTTCGATAAACAAGAAACTCAGTTAGAAGAGCGCTCAAGATCTTGATAGATACTATACGCAGATTCTGTACCCAAGCTAGCATAGTGGAGTCTAGATATAATACTCCGATCGTTCAAAATCTGTCTTTTTAGCACAAAAGTTATACACGGCGAAATACCGAAAATAAAACACAATCATTCAGCTCAATTGTAGACTTTTATTCAAAGAGATGGGAATCAACAATCAGCATGAGTCCTCAACACTATGCTAAATACTCTGAGGGTGTTGTTTCTAGACGGCGATAGATGTCTATTATCCCTATTGTCCTAGAACGTGCTATGGGTGTATAATGCCAAGAGGGTGCCTGAAAAATAATTTAAAGCCTCCACTTACCATTCAGTACAACGTTCTAAAGACTTATGTTTCTAATGCAGTTTAAATTTATTTTCATTTTTTTTTTTGTAAATCACATTAAAGTCTCCAACAAAGTACCTTAAAAAGTGTTCATAATTTGAAATTGTATTGTGTGAAGTATTATAACGATTTAGTTTCTAATATGAAATTATTTTTTGTAGCATGAGAGAAATTCTTTTGTAGCAGAACAGCTGATGGTTTAAATCTTTTGATTTATTGCCAATCTTTATAAGAAGAAACTTTTGAAAACTTTTAAATACCACATTAGTATTTAAATACTTTTGGGCACATGTATGTACATATATATCAAAAACAATAAAGTCTAGCAAAGACAAATTACAAATAATTTGTTGGAAATTTTGAATGATACAATATGAAGGGATTTTTTTTGTGTACAATGAAAAACGAAATTTAAAACATTTGCTGCTAATCTACCACATTCGTTAATGCATTGTTCTACTGTGTTATTTATGTGAATATTATTTTGATGCTATTAAAGCAGTACAGTTTGATAGAAATATTTTTCAATATTTCCACATGCTAGTACATGCAACAGTTAGTTACTTTAGATTCTTACCACAAAAAAATAAAAGAAAAAAAATGTAATTTTCATAAGAGAATCGTTGTCACCGTAATAATAATACGTTTATGTGACACAATCATCAACCAAAATGATGACACAAATTTTTAAATTATTTACTTGTGTTACTAAGAAAAAAAAAATAATTTTTGCATTTTAGTTTTCAAAACGCATATGATTTTATATTCTCCAAAGCAAAAAGAAACAAAAACGTTTATTTAAACGTAACTTTTTTCTATTTTTCATTAATTTTTTTCATTTTTTTGTTAAGTACACACACACACACACACACATACACCGAAAAAAAACCTCGAAATGAAATAGTCATGTTGTACCAGTCTACAGTCTGCAAACATTTATGGTTTGTTTGTGTCATATACATAGAATGGCTTAAAATAATGGTTTGGTTCTGGGCATTTTTGGCATGGCATTTATGTCAACTTCTCATAGAAAAGTGAATGCGGTTAAGAGCAGCATAAAACAGACGAAAACAAAAAAAACAAAAACCCCAAACTGGTTTAACTGGTATGGGTGAAACAACACAAGCAACGTACATACATACCATACATACATACAGATATAGCAAGTATCTAGATACTTGCAATTTTTCATTGTATGTATGTATATACGTTTGTAAATATATTATATAGAGAGTAACCAAGAAAAAAACAAAAAACTTATTTTCCTTTTTTTTTTTTTTTGCTGTCTGTCATGTCAGTCAAACTGATTTTTTTTCTTTCACACAAAAACTTGGGTTGCTAACTGAACTGTACGTGTATAAATAATGTAAATAGAAAAAAAAACAACAAAAACAAACAAAAACAAAATAATATAATAATTTAATTAATATTAAGCAATCAATAAGAGTATAGAATGAATCAGCTTTTTTTGATTTGAGAAAAAAAAATTTTTTCCTTTAAAAAAACCCGCCGTCCCGAGTGTTTGTTTGTTTGTTTGAAAACTATTGATACCTACATACATACATGAGTGCATTAATATTTCTGTAATTTTGATTGTATTATAAGAACTATGATGATATTAATTTTCATCTTAAGCTGTATGGATTTTATTTGGCATATGGAACCGGTGTAGGTATTACTTTTACGCTGGTTTATCTTTCCATTTCGAAAATAGCATAAGCTATCCTAGCAATTTTGGGACTATGGATTGTATTTTATTAATTTTAATTGACGTTAGGCAATATCATGGGCGCATTGTATTTTAAGTCATTATGAAATTCTCTCCGAATAGTCCATAGAAACAAAATATTGAAGAAAATGTTTTCTCTGGACATACTACGACCACTTGTTCCAAACGAATTTACGTAACATAAAACACAACATAATTGGCCATTACAAGCCTTCAGTCAGCATTACGATCTAGCTTCTCATATAGTTTTAAAATCGATTCCAAACGACAGATTGTTGAGAAACTTTTTCGTGGCAATTTTATTTATTTTCAAAGTTTCTGCCAAAATTCTACAGAGAAACAGTTGCTGTCTAAGCTGAGTTTAACACCATGACCTCACGTCTAATAAGCCACAATACTACTTATTACACTACCGCCACTACTTACGTAACATAAGACAAACCAATTAATTTAACCACCTCTCGAGAGACTTAGAATCACCAAAGGCATGTCAGGAGATCAACATTCTAGTGGGTAGTGCATAAAGATATAAGTTTCGGGGTTGTTGATTCGATATCCCTAGAGACTCGAATCTGTTAAATTTTCTTCAAATTTGCACCAACTGTAGCAGAAGTGAATATAAACCACGAATTTTTAATGGGCAAGTAAGCAACATTTTATTCAAAGTATCGACGATTTCGTCGAAGTCGTCGTAGTCTAGTAGGTAGTGTGTTGGCTTATTAGACGAGAGGCCAGGGTTCGAATCCCCGGTCCCAGACATCAAAAACGAATATGAAAAAATATTTCTTCGGCGACTTCCTCTCAGCAGATTTCTGGCAAAAACTCTGAGAGTAAATAAAATTGCCATGAAAAGTTTCTCAAAAAAAAAAATGTCGTTCGGAGTCGACTTTAAACGTGAGGTCCCGCCACTCATGTATAAATTAACACACACAACATAAGTGGTGTGAGAAGCTAGGCCGTAATCCTGACTGAAGGGTTGTAATGGCCAATTATGTATGTATGTATGTATGTATGTATGTATCGACGATTTCCGGCTACACATTTAGTCCTCCTTTCAGTCAATTTGTGGATTCCAAGGCAATAAAATCTTTCTGCTTTTGAAACAAATCAACCAGCCACTGAGTTTTCGACTTTCTTGTAGGAATTTAGGTGATGCTCAGCCAATGCGTGTCTCATTAGTTACAACAGACAGAGGTCGGAAAGATTGAAATCTGTTGAATACGGTGCCTGAGGTTGCTACCCAGCTTAATGTTGATGGATTCTACCCTATACCGGTTTTGCTTGATGCGTAGCTTCATTTTCATATTACAAATTTACATTTGCCGCGTCTTGCAACAACCCACCGTTGTCTAGTCGACAGTGTGTTGAGTTATTTAGCGAGAGGCCATGGTTCAAACCGCAGTTCAAAGATCTTCAACAAAATAAAATAAGAAAAAAATATTTCCTAAGCGAATTTCTCTTCTACTCTGAATGTGAATATAAATTTCCATGAAGAGTTTCTCAAAAATCTATCGTTCGGAGCAGACTTTGAACTGTAGGCCCTATCACTCATGTGTAAAATTAACATACACAACATAAGAAGCTAGTTCGTAATCCGAATTGAAGGGATTGTAATGACTAATTATGCATGTATTTGTCTTT
>QOCX01003372.1:1786-11994 GCA_005959815.1 Sarcophaga bullata | reverse complement strand
TCTGATTTGACGGCATAATACATTTCTTTAGCGGCGCACCACAGCAAATAGTACAACGTTGTCAAATTACAGCTTCTTGACAGCCAGTTGGCATTACCATTTCGGCTAATAATCCATTGTGTCATGAGATGTGTGGCAAGTTGCATCATCCTGTTGAAAGCAAACAATGTTCACATCAATACCATAAAGAGCGAATACAAAAAAATCGGTTATCATGGTGCAATAGATGTCTCCATTGCCCGTAATGCTCGCGTCGTCCTTACTTTTACAGAAATATGGGCCAACGATGCCTCCGCACCATAAGCCACATCAAACAGTCAGGGTAGGTAATGGGTGCATTAGCTTCTGTAAGACCACGTGTTCATTTTCTAAGACCCAAAACGAACAATTTTGCTTATTAACTTAACCGCCAACATGAAAATGAGCTTCATCCGAAAAGATGATTCTCTTTTTGGCATAATCGATATCATCGAGCAGCTACTCGTTGACCCAATAAATCCCAAAATTACTCAAGCGTAAATTGATTTATTATGTTCAGATACAGACGTGCAGATACATACATAACATAATTGGCCATTACAAACCTTCAGTCAGGATTACGGCCTAGGTTCTCACACCACTTATATTGTGTGTGTTAATTGTATGCATGAGTGGCGGGACCTACAGTTTAAAGTCGACTCCGAACGACAGATTTTTTTTGAGAAACTTTTCATGGCAATTTTATTTACTCTCAGAGTTTTTGTCAGAAATCTGCTGAGAGGAATCAGCCGAATAAATATTTTTTTCATATTTCGTTTTTGATGTCTGACCGGGGATTCGAAACATGGTCTTTCGTATTATAAGCGAATACACTACCTACTAGACTACGGCGACTTTGATCTCTGACCGGGGATTCGAACCGCGACCTTTCGTCTAATAAGCCAACACACTATCTTCTAGACTTATGCGACTTCAATTGCAGATAATATACTGAATTTTGTGACAGGATAGAATGCCATAAGTATTGCCAGATACGAAATACTTGATGTTTCAAATTTAAACCGTTTGATGGCTGAAACCGATATATCGTTTCGTAGGGTATCATATAATCAAGTTGTTTTGAAGTAAAAGTCTTCTTTACTGTTGTTTATTTCTATTTTTGTTTGCATATTTAATTAAATTAAATTTTCCTTTTAGTTAAAATTAATTCTTAAATAACAAGAAACAGATTGAAACAGAGACAATTATTCACAAGACAAAATTAAATTTGAAAATCCAATCAAAAAAAGTCAATACTTTGAAGAGCTTTTTGAAACAACATATGAACATTCTTTAATCATTGATCATTTATATGCAATTGTTAATTAAAATGTAATTTCATTTGAAAACAACAATTCTTAATAATTGTTTGTCTTTATAAATAATTAATTGAAAATAATTACTTTTTGTTAGTGTTTCGAAATACTACCAACAACATATGGCCAGGCCATCTAAAAATAATCAAAATAAAGACAAAAAAATTTGAAATAATTTGATTATTTTTTAATTCTTTTTTGGCAATTTTCAATTTAAATAAGACGTTATTTTTATTTTGAATAGAAAAATAAAAAATATTTCATTATTTATCTTGTTTTCAATTGATTTATGAATTGCTACGATGATATATTGCAGCAATACAGCAGCATTTTGTTTTTTTTTTTTTGTTTTCTGTGTTTTTCCAGAAACTCATATTGGGGTTGAAATGGGCACCCGTAACATAATGGAATCAATATGATTTTTTTAATGTTTTTTTTCCTATGTGTACGTGGTTGATTTATTTATAAGTATTATGTGTATAGCTGCGGAATACATAAAATTTTCATACTTCATATTTTACTTCTTCTTGTGCTTCTCCCTCTGCCATTTCTATTAATCAAATATTTTCCTTATACAACAGTAATGCATAAAATAATAGCACAAATTGAAGTTTAGCAAAATATGCTGGTTTCTGTTCTATTTTATTTCCCATAACTGTTGATTAAAAATTACAGCAAAAATTAATAAATAATGCAGAGGAGAATTGAAAAATCTTTGAGCTCAAGGGCAATTTATTTATTTTCTTCCTTACACACTTCACACTTCACACTCACACCAACTGTAAATGCCGTAATGTCAGGGGGATTTTGTACCAAAAAAAAATTAATTTTCAACAAATTCCCAAATTGTCAGTCAAAAAATTCTGTTGCAAATATTTTCAAAATTAAAGAGATCAACCGCTAATCAATTGCTAACATGTCTAAATCCTGGAAATTACTGTCCAACAAAAATAAAAGCAAGGGATTTATGAATTTTAGGAATTTATGCATTTTAGAAACACATAATAAGCTCGCAAAAGAGCAGTGGAATTTAGGATTAATCGCGCTCTCTTGTGTTTGTGTTCCATCTTTTTTCTTTCGTCTCATATATCCTACCTTTACTACCATTTCTCCTTTTTCAATTTCCCTGTCTCCTTCACTATCCTCTTTCTCTCTCCCTTCCAAAACGAATGTACAATGTTTCATTTTGAATTCTGCGCATTGTACTTGTCCCAATGACACGTACACGTCCTCAAACTAACATAACCTAGGGCGGATTATATGAGATAATTGCACAAGATCACGAATTGCATAAAATGTTCACTGAGGCAATAGAAACAGCTGTGCCATGCCATATGTCTGACATAGTGCACCCAATACCGGCCTAGCCAAGTTCATAAGCAAAGCAATTTTCGATTACATCTCTACCAAGTAAACTACATTTGAATAATCTTAAATTTCCCTGACAAATCACAGACATCGATGTCGCCATAGACTAGTAGGTAGTGCCAACATATTACACGAGCGCCCGTAGTTAAAACCTAAGTTCCGACATCGCGAGCAAAACGAAATATGAAAGACAATATTTCTTTCAGAGACTTCCTCTCAGCAAATAATTCTGTCAAAAACTCTGAAAGCAAAATAAAATTGCCATGAAGAGGTTCTTAAATAAGTGGTTCGGAGTCAACACTAAATAGTTAGTTGAGCCACTCATGGATAAAATTAACACATCAGGCATGAGTTGGTGTGATAACCTAGATTGTTAGTAAAAACTGAGCTCGAAATGATGTTCGTTAGATATTGATTGCAGTGTGACTATCCGCTTTGAAGTCGCCGTAGTCTAGTAGGTGTTATTATTGTTGAACGGCTGTAAAGGGCAATATTCCTGGATTTTCGATGGCCATAATCCCTGGATTGGTCAGGAGTACGCTCAGAGTATTTAATCTCAGAGTATTTGTCAGAAATCTGCTGAAAGGAAGTCGCCGAAGAAATATTTTTTCAAATTTCGCCTCACCTGCGGTTTGAATTGAAGAATCACGTCTGATAAGCCAAGACACTACCTACTATTCGAACCTTTAATACGGGCTACTCTGTCCATCAGCTCAGATCCCAGTCCCCCAGATCTTCAGAGTAGAAGTCCTGAGTTGAATTTCTAATATCAAATATTCTCTACAGAAAGCATGCGTCATATGCATAGGAATGATACGTTCAGGATTTAACTGCACTCAGTCTTATTGTTTTGCGTACATTGACGCTTAAGCCATGATGAGCCGCATTCTTTTATAAGCTTAAAGGCCTTAATAATCTCCCACCAAAAAGCTGAGCACTCCAGGTAGAAGAGGGAAAGTGTTTAAACCAGCTCTTTACTCAAAAAATCTTTCCAGTGTGGTAAGAACGAAAGCAATCAGACTTATAAGTTTGAAATACTTTACGGTGGACGTCGATAATCTTGTAGCTTTTGGATTGACATTGACATGAGAGCACGTTTAAAAGGCACAGAATATTCGCCAAAGCCAAAGAAAGACCGTATCATACGCTCCTTATAGGTCAGTACCAGGTGAAAGCGATTTATTTCAATCAATTTCTACCATTCTACCAGTAAATTTAAGAAAATTGTAATAATGGATATGGCCAATCCATTACCTTCTTCACAAATATATCAAAAAAATTCAAATTTACAAAGCTAAGTATACTGCAGTGTTGCCACATAATTGCAACATAATTTTGTTCATACAAATTAAATTCAATGCAATTAAAAATATTAAATACTTGAGAATAAATGACTTCTATTCCTCATTCCGTTGTTGATATTTTAGAGCATTTAGCTTTCACTAAATCCTTAATTTCCCAATTAATTTATTTCTTTCACGCCATCTTACATTGACGTACAGTAAAACAAAAATATTTAATCCGCCATAAAATGACAAAATAATCGTACACTGCCTTCTCCCACACACACACACACACACACACNAATGGTTGATAAGAAATTCCTTGAAAACGGTTTTAAGAATATCTTAAGCTAAACAAACATTTTGAGTGTATCTTAAGGTGATGGAGGGTCTTATGAAAATATTTACATGCCACACTCACACACAAAAGTATGCAACACTTGTGGCAAACGATTTACGCAAAAAGTTTTTGTGTTAAGAAAGAAGAAAATTTCATCGTCAAACGCATTATTTAATCAAAAAGTGTAGTACGGTTATAGGTTATTATGCAAATAACTTTCTGCCCATACCTCGTAACTATATATATGTATACTTTGCAAACACGTGCTTAGCATCTATGAAAGCAAATATTATCGAAACTGAAAGTTTTATGTATTCGCAGCCACAAGTATTTTTTTGTTCTGTTGGAAATTTTTTTCTTTTTTGTCTATTTTTTTTTAGTTGTTGTAGTTTTTATACTTCTTTTTTTTTGGTATGAAAAAAAATTTTCTAATAAACATTGCCGTTTTATTGTTGTTTTATGTATTAACGGTGTTATGTGTCAACTTCTTTATCCTGTGTACATCTGTATCCCTATTCGGCTTACCGCATTGCGTTTTGGGTATTGGCAGGCATTAAGTGAAAATAAAATCACTTTTAACGCGACAAACTACTCGACAGACCACAAATATTGCTCCCAGCGGTAACATTTTTCGTAATGGCAAATAATTCGAAAATAATAATAAAACGACTAGTTGCAGATATATACACAGATATACAGAGATATGTATACGGCATGTTATCGATAACATGCCTACGTATCTTTGCCAAAGACAACAGAACAACAAAACAATTATTTTTGTTAAACGAACGAAATTTTGTCGTTTAAAGATTTAAAACGTTTAAATACTGAAATTGTGTGTCTGACTATTAAATATTGTTTTTAAGTGCCTTGTGTTTTGCATTTTAAGCGATTTTTTTTTCTAAAGAATTTTATAAAAGAAATTTAAGAGAATTTAATAATGAATGCATCCTTTTTCGGCATTATTCTGCCACAAACTCTGAGAATGAAATAAAATTACCATGAAAAATGTGTCAACTCATGCCACTAATTAATAAAATTAAAAAAATATACGACATTAGTGATGTGAAAAGATAGGTTATAATCCTGGCTAAAGGGTTGTAATAACCAATTATGTGAGAAACTTAAATAATATGATTTCGAATCTCACAATACTGATGTCATTATATTCTGTCACAAAATTCTTTATATTATCTCCACTGAACGTAATGATTGAAGTCGCCATAGTCTAGTAGGTAGTGTGTTGGTTTATTAGACGAAAGGCCAGGGTTCGTATCCCCGTCAGCTGCTTCAGCGGCTTCCTCTCAGCAGATTTCTGGCAAAAACTTGAGAGTAAATAAAATTGCCATGAAAAGTTTCACAAAAGCTGTCCCGCCACTCATGTATAAAATTAACACACACAACATATGTGGTGTGAGAAGTTGGGCCGTAATCCTGACTGAAGGGCTGTAATGACCAATTATGTATTATGTATGAACGTAATGAATTCGATTTATGCTTGAGTAATGGAAATTTATTCCCCAAAACAAAGACAATTATTCGCAAATTGCACGAAAATTTCGTACAAAATTTGGTCGCAGTAAAGAACGAACACTGCCTGGTGTACGCAAGTGTATTGCTAAAGTTCGTGAAACTGGTTTTCATTGTTGATGCACCAAGATGTGAGCGTGCTTGTACAATGCGTACATCAGACAATTCGAAACTGTGGCTGTGGCATCAACTCGTCATCGTTCGCAAGAATTGAACATTTCACGAACCAGTTTAGTTTCAATTTTGCGTAAAGATCTTGATATGATGCCTGACAAAGTTCGATTGGTTCAAGAGTTTGCTTCGCTAGATGGCCCAATGAGAAACAAAAAGATAATGTGGATTTTGCAACAAAAAAATCATCTTTTCGGACGAAACTGATTTTAATCTTGACAGGCACATTAATAAGGAAAATTGCCCTGTTTGGGTTTCAGAAAACCCACATGTGGCAGAAGTCAAAGCACAAGTTAAAAAATGACTTTTTGATGCGGCTTGTGAAGCAGGGGCAATATTGGCCCATATTTCTTTGAAAATGGAGACGGACAGTCAGTGGAAACACTATGATAAACGATTTTTCTTGTATCCTCTCTTCATGGCATTGATGTAATCGATGTTTAGTTTCAACATCTCAAGCGTCAAACCTTTTATGGCTTTTTAATTAGCCGATATGGTGATATCAATTGGCCGCCAAGAACCTGCACACTGTTGCACGATTTTCTGTGGGTAGTCGTAAAGAGAAAAATGTTATGTCAACATGAAAAATGTTATGCCAGAGACAATTGAATATTTAAAGGCCAACATTCGTGATGCTATTGTTAAGATACGTTCCCCTAATCAACATGCGAAAAAGTGCACAAAAACTGGCTCGATCAAATGAGGTAGTGTGCGGCCAGCCGTGGAAGCCTTATGAATAAAATCATATTCCGAAACAACAAAACTTCAGAAAAAAAATAATAAATTTGATGAAATTTCAAATTGCATTCAAGCATGATCACAACATTGTTTGTGGGTATCCAAAATAACTATGAATCAAGTGCAACTACTTGAGTTCGCCAAGAAAACGGTTCACATTCTAGCGGCAATTCTAAGAGAATACTGCACTATTAAGAGTTTCACTGACAGGCTCGGTTTGCCCCACCAGATTTCTGCAGAAGCTGCCATAATGTGGAGGAAAGAAGTCCGGTACAACACATTTTATGCGTGTGCCTGGCACTTCAGAACAGACATCATCGATTTCCTTATGACAGAACGTTTGAATATCTGAGCATGATGGCAAACGTGGCACTAAGAGAATTAACCGATTTCATCCGAAGCTAAGGGTGGTTCAGACACCACTACCAGATCATTATACTGGGGCTTACCTCACACTGGGTAACACAATGGGTCACCAAAAGAGCCTTTCAAATTCTTTATAAGACTTTTAAACTTTCTATATAATTAATCATCAAAGATTTTATTGATTTTTGAAAAGTTTAACTATCAAAACAACTTTTTATACTTCTTCTTAATGTATTTCCCACTACAAACTTTTATAGCTTAATTTAGTTATTTTTATATTTAACGTTTAACATTAATCTTTAAAACTATGAATTTTCTTCTTCTTTAGATAATGAAATGTTCATGTTCAATTCATATTTAAAACACAATCAAGGAGAAATTAGTTTCTCCTCCGCTCTACGAAAGACTACTAAAGTAATCCAATCAATACCATAGTTTCTGGCATATTCTTGCTTATAAAAATCATTATTACGCATATATGGATAGCAACAGCAAAATATGCATACAAATCCCTTTTTCAAAAAAAAAATTCAAAAAAAAGCAAAAGGAAAAGAGCAAAATATTCTACTCAGCAAAAAAAATTTTTTTTTTTAAACGAAGTATGGATTGAAATAACAACCATAAACTCAGTGTCATAAAATTTTCATCTACCACAGCAATGATATGGGGAGAAAGAGAGTAAGAGAGAGTGAGAGAGAGAGAGGGATATGTTTGTGATAATAATACATGAATTAAGTTNATTAAGTTTCATAATCCAGGCAGCTGTTTCTAGATTCCATTCAATCAATAGTTATGGATTTTGGTATCAAACACTAAAGCATTGAATATATGCGCATGGCTTGTGATATTTAATTTCAAAATTATCGCATGTATGGTAACAACAAAATAAATATCTGTGAGACATCAAGTGTGATATTTTGTCTCTAATTATGGCATTGATAGTCACAGTCACAGTCACAGTCACAGTCACAGTCATAGTCAAAGTGTTACTTGATTTGCAGTCTTCAACGCAAAATAAAATCGGGTCAATGCCTGACATTTAAAAATGTCATGAGAAAGCTCTAAAGAAACCTCGCTCTCTCTCGCTCTTAACAATGTTTATTGCCACTTTTTTTCTCTTTCTCTCATTGCTTTGCATTATTACTTTCTAAATTTATGCACAACCGTTCAAAGAAAATGAAAAATGGAAAGAGAAAAACGAATGAATTTTCTAGCGAAAAATATATTTTTATAACCGTCATTTTCTACACGCTTTTCTTGTTGTTGTTGTTGTTGTTGTTGTTTCTCGCCAACAACAGCGAAAACATAAAGTATCAAAAAGTGTCAACAAAAGTGTTCTACCAGCTCTTGTTTCAATCAAATCTTTCATTGTGTAAGGACAAGTGAAACAATACAAACACCCCCACTCATGTACTCACTCACTTAATGTGAAGGACTTTTAAAAGGTTTTCTTTCTCTCTCTCTCTCTCTCTCTCTCTCTCTCTCTCTCTCTCTTTATAGAATAATTCTTGTTTATGATTTTGTGGTTGTTAGTCTGCTTGTTTCTTTTTTTTTCTTTGCACAAATTTATGCTGGTCTTTTAAATCACGTTGTTTATCCTTTTTTTCTTCTTTTTGTTGTGTGAATTTTAAAAATGTTTGCGTGGCTGCATATTTTGATGGGATTGTATACAGCGAAGGTAAATAGAATCACTGGCTGTTTATAGAAATGTGGCCATTACTTAAGTAAGTAAGTGTAAGTGACAATAATGCAGATGCAATATACACTTTCATTTTATTTTTTTTCTTGTTTTTGTTGTTTTCTTTATTACTTTAGAATGGTAATCACTTAAGTTTACAACCATTGATACAACCTAGTGAAAAACGAAACATTTAAAAGCCATTAAACACTGACGACCATTAATAGTCATGCTTTGAGTTTTTATTTATGCCTGCGTACATTTGAATTGTCTGTATTATGATATAGTGGTATACAGAGAGAAAGAAAGCCAAAGAGAGAGAGAGAGAGAGAGAGATATATTAATAAACCTTTCCAATTGTTAATACACTCAGTGGTTTTTGCTATAGCAATTTTATTATGATAAATTTCTCTTTTCCTCCATTTTTTATAAGGACTACAGGAAGAACAGCGATCTACTTAAGGTATGCCTTCGAGCATTCATTAGGAATTGAGTTCTGTACTGAAGCTTTGTTTAATTTAACATATAAGAACAGATTTCTAGCAAAAACTCTGAAGTAATTAGAAAATTGCCATGGAAAAAAATCTGTCTTTCGGAATCGACTTTAACCTGTGGGTCATGCCACTCAGGTAGAAAATTAACATACAAAACATTAATAGTGTGACAAGCTAGGTCGCAATCGTAACAAAAAGGACGTAATAATTAATTATGCATGTGTGTATCGGTTTTAAATATTGAAAGCACTATACAGTAGTAGAGTGTCACACATATAACGTCTATTAAAGCACAGACATTTCAACTTAAAAGCAATTGAAGTCGCCATAGGTTAGTAGACAGTGTGCTAGAACCTAGCTAATCAAATGATTGGCTTACTATAGCAGACGCTAGGTTGTTGTGGTCGTCTTATGCCTAAAGGCAATGTATTCCATTGCTGCACTGGGAGTAATGGTGAGGACCTTTGCTCATTGACTTATCTGGTATAAACATTGTTCGTGTTGTCCTCTCTCAGAGTCAGCGATTAAGGAATTTATTGGATAGTAAATGGACATGGAGCGTTATTGCATCTTAGGAAACACTAGACAAACCATAATGGTATCCAGAAAGCTTGCATGAAAATTCCAGAGATTTAATCCAGAAAAAAAGGAATTCGATGTAATGAATGAATCAGTAGTGACCCATGGGACAATTGTCTTAGCAGATATAAATAATCTGAAAACAACTGAATCGGATCAGGACAAGATATAGAGACCAGTGCGGGCAGGCATGAAACGGGCAAAGAGAATCTGTCATAAATAGGTGCTGGAAGCCATATTGTATTCAAGCCCGTTGAACGTGGTAGTGAAGACCAAAGCTTTAGAATCTATATTTGATGGGAGACAAATTTGACATGAAATTCCTTA
>QOCX01003370.1:0-17755 GCA_005959815.1 Sarcophaga bullata | reverse complement strand
TGTTTAAAATTAACATTCACAACATACGTGTCATGAGAAGTTAGGTCGTAATCCTAACTGAAAGGTTATAATGACCAACTATGTACATATGTATGTATGACCATATTCCCTCCATAATGCTCGAAAAATAGCCGTTCTTTGTTGTTTAAATGCTTCTTGTTCGTAAATGTCAAACCTATCACTAACGAAATAACCATTCAGATGGTAGATATTTAACAGATGATAGCTTTGTGGTGCCAGTGGTTTAGAAACCTCTAAACGAATGTGATGAGAAAACAATTTCTTAACAGATTGTAGGCAGCTTAAGTATCTTTTTTTTTATTTTATAATAAAAATTCTCAAGTTTAATTTAATTTATTATTATTGCAATTTGTTGTTTTTTGTTGTTTCTGTTGCCTAACATCTGAATCATACACTAGAAATGTTTGCAATTTGTCTTTTCTATCATATTAAATGTCAGAAATTTTAATGATTTTATCTTTATTTTTTAATTTAAACAATATTATTTAGTATATAGTCATTTCTGTGTCAAGAACACATACATAGATATACAGTTGTGATAAAAATGATAGCATCCTAATAATAATGAGTAATAAAATATTGCTCAAAATAAAAATTGTATTGAATTTTTCTAACAAGAATTAAAAATTTCTTGTACACATTTAATGTATATTTCTCCTTACAAGTCTAAATATATGCCCACAGTTGTTTAACACAACAAATAAATACTTCCACTGCAGCTCTCACAGTATGTGGTATAGAACAGAAATTAAAAACCAAAAGAATTATGATCTTTGAATTGGGTTAACATACACAATATACAAATCTCTTTTAACTAAATTTCAACCAGCAACACCATGCAACAGAAAAAGAATAACCTGTGAGGAGAATTTGTAAAAAAAAAATCTCATGGCATATGACATAAAAGTTTTACAAGCAAACACAATTATTGATGCCTGGAATAAAACTGTCTTAGGATAGAAGTTGTATATGCTGCACCAAGGATTCAAAATAGGTCGAATTAGCTGTGAGCTCTTTATTTAGAGGATACCTTAAGGGTTCCACTAAAGGCAGATTTGTTAAAAAAAATTTCAAACAATGTGCGCTTAAAGTATAAACAAAGCTTTTCGATTTTCTGTGCGCCTTTGCTTTATAAATTACCCTGCATTGTACGTATTAGTTGGAATCAAAACAGTTTCAGAAATCCACTTTATATACGAATGCTTGTAACACCTGTGTCTCTCTGGTAGTGAAAATATTTCACTCTTTTAGTGATAGCAGTGTGCGTTTAGTTTTATCTGGCGGAAGTAGAAATAAATTCTGCTATTGAGAAAGTGATCCCAAGTATTATTCTTTATTTTTATTAGCTGCCACCAAATCAATAATTAAACTAAAATGAATCAACTTGGAAAATGTATTTCATAAAATTATTATTAAAGTTTCCATTAAAATTTTTTTTTTTATTTTTTTTTTTTAATTTAAGAGTTTATAAAACTTTTTATATTCTGGTATTTTTTATATCAAATAACGTGTGCATCATCTTCAACAAAGTTAAATGGCAAGGAAAGAAATTATTTTCTTCAAACATACAAGGCGTTGTTTTCTTATGCTCATGATAAATTAAAAATTTTTATTGAATCATAAAATCGTTCATACAGATTTAATATTAAATTTGACTTTGACGTGACATCAGGACATTAAAAATTTTATTAAAATGTGCGACTTTCATGAGCTTTTTGTTCTGAAAGAATAGATAGAAAAAAATCTTGTTTGGATGATTTGAATGCTACTTACTCCTTATTCACTATGGGTGCCTAATTAAATATACAATAATTTGCATGTGTTTGTAATAAGACGGACTTAGATATTTGGTTCTTTTTATGAGAGATATAGGTGTCAGAGTCTTTGAAGTCGTTATAGTCTAGTAGGTAGTTTGTTGGCTTATTAAACGTGAGACCTCAGTTCTTAAACAAAACGGTGTAGAGTGTAATAATAATTGCAACCATGATATATTAAAAATTCTTCATGTAAGTATATGTGCCTTTACTCTTTATTTCTTACCCATACATATAACTTGCGCGCTATAATACATACATACTCGTACATACGTAATCGGCCCTTACAACCCTGTAGTCAGGATTACGGCCTAGCTTCTCATACGCGCCATAATAAACTTTTGGAATATAATCGAATATTCTTGTCACATATTAGACACGTTCTTTCGTTTTTTTTAATTTCTTTTTTTTTCGTTTGCCTGCATTGTTTTTATTTTGTGTCATATTTATTGCAAAAATAAAAAAAACTGTCATCGAAATAAAACAGAAAGAGAAGGAAAAAGAGAGGGAACTGCACAGAAATATTGACATTATTTATACACAACAACAACAACAAACAACAACAACATAAACGACAAAAATATTTCATTTACTTTAAATACATCATGATATATAGAGATCATCTGTTTTTTTTTTCAGTCTCTCTTTTTCTTTTACTATCTTATCTCTTTCTTTTAAGCCATGTTTATTTTTCTTAAATTCCTTTTCCATTTGTATTTCGTGTCTGCGACTGGCTGTTGTTGTGAGAATTTTCCTATTAGTTTTGTTACTGATTTTATTTATTCCAAAGCTGACTGTGTCATTTAACACATGACACACTTATTGAATGTATAAAACGAGGTCTGTTTGTACTGCTACTGCTACCAAAAAAGGGGCAAATGTGTGACCCGCTAGAAGAGTAAGAGAGAAAGAGAGAGAGAGAGAAATAACATAGAATGTAAGGATGTTCGTGTATGTCCATATGTGTTTATGGAAGTGAGTGTACATTTGCCTTTTGGCATTGACATTACGTTACGTATGTATTGCTTGTTTATTTAATCACACAAACACACATACACACGAACACAAAACAGTACTTTTATGTACATTTACCACTACTTTTAACCTCTTTCACTGTATTCTCTTATTAGTCTCGTTACCACTACTACTACTCTCTCTCTCTCTCTCTCTATTTCTCTGTGCATGCATGCGTGCTTGTTTGTTTGTGTATTTTGCTTTTATCTAAACATCAACATGTAGCCATAGCCAGCCACATGAAACGAATGTACAGAATTGACGCAATGCAGAAATCGGATTACATAAAACGTGACACAGTCGGACACTTTATGGACCAATGCAGGCCTTAACTAGCTGCGCATTTAAATTGAATATACAACAGCTACAGCAGTAGCAGCATGTAGCATGGAAAATAACAATAAACACAGCACAAACGTTAGCAAGAAGGGTGGCAATAGCAAATGAAAATTTCATTTTCTTTAGTAATTTCACACTAAATTTAATAATTTAAACAGAATCAAAGTTTAATAATGTTATTTTGCCTTTAGCATTCGACATGAATTTTAATTTAAACTCTCTAGTTGCTAAAACTTCACTTTTAAATCTTTAATGCCAATGTAATCTCTTATTCCTCTACCAGTTTCATTCTCTCTCTCCCGATAATAAAAAAAGCATATTATAACAGTAGAAGTTCAGTATTAAAGAGAAATTTAACAATTATTAACAGCACATATGCTTAAATGATTAAATCAACAACAGCAACAAGAAACATATTATTTTAAGCATCACTGTTAATATTGAACATCGTTATTGTTTAACCCACAACAAAAAAAAAGACAACCAAACAAAACAAACAAAAATCATATTTAAACATGTAAACACATACATACGCATACAAATATGCTTGTATTTAAATAACAACAAGTGATGAAAGAACAAATTCTTTTTCACTGAGATTTCATGTTCATGTTTAAGATTATGATGGCATTGTGTCATAGTGTATGGAAACCATATTGTCAACGTGGACTGAAACATTTGCTGTCTGTTTTTTTTTTATATGTTTGCCTTTTCCTGTTGTCTCTGTGCCTATTAATGGGGGTTTAATGTTTTCTTACACATATACCATACTTCTTTTCCTCTTTCCTCTTTCCGTTTCCCTCTCTCTCTCTCTCTTTCTCTCTGCTTTATAGCCGTATTATTTATTGCTTATGCTGTTGCAAAATGATGCTGTAAAGCTAATTGTTTTTTTTTTCTTCCCAGTTGTTGTTATACATCAAACCAACATGGTTTTTTTATGGTGACTATACTTGCTATTGTTATTGTTATAATTGTTATTTTTTTTTATGTTGTTTTTTATCAGTTGGCCTCAATCTATTCTTTGCTTTTTTTTCTGTTGTTTATTTGATGGGAAGGTGATCCACAATGGCTTTTAAATTATTACAAACATTCTTCAATAACTTAAATTTACACTCGAAGTTGTTGGACAAATAACCCTGTCACAATCACAAAACCAATGAGCTATGGTAATGTCTGGATGGACATGTTCTATTACATTTTGGGTCATACTAGTCTGTTTATATCACAAATGTGGTTTCATGGCAGAGCGGGATTCATTCAAATCAAATTCTTGTAATATTTGTTAAAATCTCTGATGATAACTTAATTGTTTGAACGTTTCCATCCCCTCGTATTGACTTATTTTATCCATTAAATATACAATTCTTATTATTAACGTATTTTCTCACTAAACAGGTTCTTGGTCTATTACCGTTTTGTTTTTTGCATCTGCACCAGTATAAAGGCGAATTGGTGGCGACTGGAGTCTAGGCTCTAAAAAGATATCGCAACGCATTAATGGTATTTTTCAAAGTTATTGGCTGGCTTCGTAATAAGGGAGGGCCACTTCATGGCAGTTAGAAGAAAATGTAGCAAAATGTTTAACAACGTAATACTCGCAACTAAGTCCTCCTTTTTCTTTCAAGAATCTTTCTTAAAATCCAACAAGCCAAACAACAGATTTGTTAGCTCTACTTGTAATGTACTTACAATTTATAACAGGTTTTTACATTTTCAGTAATGAAAATTATCGATTCAATTCATACATTGGCAACCCTCGTCTCATATCTACCACTGTAACGTTACTCTTTCATTGAATGTAATAGACCAACACATATTGCCCCACATATGCTAAAAGAAGGCTCATTTTTTTGTTTGAATTATTGTAATGAGTTCCTGCTATGTTATTGTTTTTGCTGTTGTTCTAAATTTTTCTTTTAAATGGAAAAAACACAAAACAGTATGAATTTTCTTGCACTAAACAAGTTATATATGTATGGTGCAGGCACGAACATGTTTTACTGCTGTCATTGGATAGGAATATAAACAATAGAGAATAAACCTGAGCGGGTGAAAGAATACACTGGTATACTAAGAGTACAGGTGTATGACCAGAGCAGTATGTGTTGATGAAAGTTGCTCTTCGTATTTATAACTTTTATGCATACAATTCCAATTTAATTATTGTTTTCTTCTTCTTTTTTATAAATCCTCTCTACATACTTCCTACCTCTCCTCTCTTCTCTTCCTGTCTGTTCGTTTGCTTATGTTTTACTGTTACTTCTGCTGACTTGTTTTGTCTTTCTGCTGCTATGTTCTTTTTGTTGTTGTTTATTTTGTTTTCATTAACCATTATCTATGTTATATTATTGGACAAATTTGGTTCTGTATATTATGTATGTGCCTGTATTATAAATTACTCAGTATTTTTCCCTTTCCGATGTTTGGCAAATTTTATGTTGCATACCGATATCTTTCTATATTGGTTGTTTGCTGTTATTGTTATGTGATATGTTTTGTATCGTCAGTTGTTGTTTGTGTTGTAGTAGTTGATTTATGTTCTTTCACGCCATTTCTTTGTTTAATTGTGATCTAATATTCAGCTAAATCTAGTTGTTGTTGCTTTTTTCTTATATTTCTTGTTTTTGTTTTGGAAAACCAGCAATGATTGTATGGACAGACGACCATAATTTAAGGCGAAAGATAATCGTTTTCTATTTACCGTATTCGTTCGTTATTTAAATTTAAAATTTAACATTTTTGTTTGCTGTATCATGTTCATGTTTACATATGGTGGCATATGCGCATTTCTGCACAAGCAATTAAATATCACTCATACGCTTACATATGTAAACCACGAAACGTTTACATATGTGCGTCAATGAGCAATATTCCTAAAAACATTAAATATTCACTCATACGCTACTATGTAAACATGAACATGTTAACTTCTAGTATCTAAATACTAGTCTGTTTACATACTTCTGTTGCGTATGTACAAGGATTTTTTGTTCACAGAATGCGATGTAAAATGTTAATAAACGTTTAAGTTTTTCGATGGATGGTTATGGTATAGAAATACCGTAGTAAATGTAAATAAAACTGCAACAATTTCTTTTTTTTTATTACTCTAAAATTTTCTATTAATTCTTGTACCCCACAACCCACAAATTTCGAGATTGTCAGCTTTGTCTAAAGTGAACTAGCGGTCTAGTTGTTTGTTGTTGATCCACTAAATGGAATTCCGTTAATTACATCTATTTTCATTCAGTCCCTTTATTTTCATTTCTGCATTGTCACGAAGCATTTTGTCTCCATTCTAATTTTATTTTCTTATTACAATAAAAGCACAAAACTCTCTCATGATTATGATTTTTAATGGCATACGAAATGAATTCAAGAAACTCTTCCAAACAAAATGCTGAATAAAGAGACAATTAAGCTGTTGAATTGTCTTAGGGAATTATGATGTTATGCTAAAGAGTAGTCTTTATAGGACCAGATACACGCCTACTATCGTCGTCGTTATCGTCATCACCTTCCGCACTGCACAATAAGCTCCCTGTGGTTTATCCCCTGAGTCATCCAACAGGAAGAAAGTTTAAATATGAACAATTAAATTAGCTAGGGATTGTTGGAAACATATCTACATTTTGTATGAAGCTTATTTATATTCACTTTCCTCATACTCTTGTCTTGTCTTATGCCTTCGTAATTATTTTTCCTTATTCTTCCATAGAAATTAATCAATTACTACTAATACCTGCCATTGATTGATGGACTGTTAAATTCTTTCTTTAACTCTTTCTTATTTTAGTTCAATACAACACGGTTCAAGTTATCATTCGATTTTAATTTGGAAAACTTTTTTCTTTTTTCTTTGTTTCTTTCAGCTTTCAATTTGCAGTGAACATTTTCTCTGTTTCTATAACTTTTTTTATATTATTGTGTCTTAATTTTGTCTTTTTGTGCTTTTCTTACCATTTCTTTATACAGTTCATCAACACACAACAAGAAACAACCTTTAAACGGACAGCCAGCCAGACAGACGACACCAAACTACATTTCTATACATTTTTGACACGCATAATTGCAATTGAAAACTAAAACACTAAACTACTACCATTGCTATGATTGGTATAATCCTGAATGTCAGAAGGTTTAAAATAATGCATTCATTGAATTTTAGAAGTAATCCTCAATTATTCTTATTTAATAAAGGAAACAAAATAAAGTTAAGCTGGCGTATATTGTTGTTCTGCAGATTAATCTGAAAATTTTATAAACAAATGAAAATGTTTAAAATAATAGCTACCACTATAGAAGAATAGATTACTTGAAACCTAAACTGTCCGCCAAAATACCTACACAAACTATTTATTCTAATATCTCCTAGCTCGACTCTTATTACGAGGACAAGTTTTTGTCAAGGCAATACAAAAATGAATATTTAATGATGATTTCATTCCTTTATATTCTGTACGAACGTCATCTTCTTCTAGTCATTTCAAAGTTATTTTTGTTAACAACTAAAAACTTAAATTTCTGCAATAATTTTGGCCTCAACCCTTTTCTTCTTCTTGAATAGCCACCCTTATTTAAGCGTAAAATACAAGAAAAAGAAAACTTTTCCTATTTACTTTCTTATCTTCTGTGTCTTTTTCAATTTTCATCCCAAACAATAACAATTGTACAATAAAACTATGAAGAAAGTAGAGAATGCCGAAAAGAAATTTATTGCCAAAGTCCTTTCAATTTGCTATGATGCACATAACAGTGCATACTTTTAGGGGCACACAAATTCTACGAGAACACGAATGAATTTTTCTCTCATAAGTAGAGCCTATGAATGTGAGTGTGTGTGTGTGTGTGCAGCGATACATCTAAAAGTTTTTTTCCATTTGCAGTGAAAAACATGAAAAGAAGTTTGAAGAAGTAATAGAAGAAAAATGAAGGAAAAACAAGAAAATTGCCTAAAATGCCGAAATCCAAGTAAGGGGCCGTAAAGAAAAACGCAAATGAAAAAAGTAAACGAAGAAAGATTGTAAAATTGTTAGACAAATGATTTTATTTGCGATTTTATAGTTTATGATAAAGTTTTTGTCTCACTCCCTCTCGCTCTCTCTCTCTTTTCACATGTTTTTTTCTTTACGTTCTATTCGAATTCATGCCCTTCTACTTGAAGTTTTTGTTCGTGAACAATGCCACCAAAATTTTGACATACAAATTGTTTTTGGTTGCAGTGGTTGTTGTTTCACAAACTATTGCAATAAATTTTTGTTGTTGCCGCTATTGGTAGCTGAATTTTAAAAAGAAAGAAAGAAATTATTTGCGAACTACGAAAACTAGAGCGTGAGCCTGGAGAGAAGCTAAGAAAGTTTTTTTTTACTTTCTTTCGTAATTTGTTTGTATGTTTCGGAAATTTCTTGTCAATAAAAGATTGAAAGAAATTTTCCATTTCTACGAATAGCACGGATTAGTAAGTTTTCTTTTTTGCTTTTTATTGATTATTTAGTGATTTTATGCTGGTATTTAATGGAGTGCATAGTTTACGAATTGAGGGCATAATTTAAATTTGATTAATGTGAGAATAAAGGCATATGCTGAGAGCTTAGAACTTATAATGTTACAGTGTTACGATGGTTGTCAACTGGCGTTTAATATTTTATTCTGTAGCAATAACAATTCTGCTTACGTTACATTTGTTATGAGCTTTAAATTTTATATTCTTGTTAGACATACTTTTACGCAAATACACTATCTCTCTCTCTCTCTCTCTCTGTTTCTGTCTCCATTTCTCTCTATTAACCATGAATATTCATGGAATTTGTGTTAAACTTTTCAACTCGGTTAAATTGAAACTCTCTCTCTTTGCAAAGAGAAAAATAAATGAAAAATAAATTAATTTATACGCCTTATAATCTGATAAAGTCAACTTGAAGCCGTATTTTCTCTTTGAATAGATTTTATCACACTGGCATGACTAATTTTAATAAATATTTCAATTATTATCCAAGCAATTGAAAAGACAAATTCTATTATTTTCATAATTTCCAAAGAAGAAAAATAGAGAAAGTTTTCTAAGACCTACTTCCCCCCCCCCAGTAGTAATGGTTAGTATGCCCATCCACTTGCATGGAATGAATGTAAATCCTATTAAAAGACGTTTAACGTACGAGTTTTGTCGAGAACATGTGCCTAACGGCACGTTCGCTTTCATGCAATATCCTTATTTCCTGCGTTAAGGTTTTAACTTGGCTTAAAGAACATTGAAACAGCATTTCGATAAATTGAAACCTTTTTCCACTCGTATTGCGTATTTGCATAGCGCTAAGCAGTAGATGTTCACAGTAAATGAACAATTTTTTTTTTTTTTGCAAAGACCGAATGTTACACAGTAAAATGTTAAAAAAGAAAACTTAAAAATGAAAGACTAGGAAAGATGAAAAAACAAATCAACAACCAACTGTTCAAAGTGTTCTATCAAGAGCTGCAACATAAAAATTGATTTTAAACAGCAGCATATCGAGTGAATATTAATGCGTTAAAAGAATGCAAAGCTTGAAGTTATGCCACTTAAGATAAAGATGTTAAGTTGTTAGAATACTTGCAACAACAACTTTAAAAGATTAAAGATGAATGGCACTAAAGTTAACCGGAAGTACGTAAAATTGCATCAACACTGTAGTTTGTAGTAAAAAATTTCTGTGGTACTAAGTTTTAATAGTAAATTCAGGATAAAATGTAATTTCCTACAAAAATGAGCATCAATCTTAAAAAAAAGTCCTTTTAATTAATTTTAAAGACTGTTGGTGGTCACTTTTAAGTCCTTTTAATGAATAAAAATTCTTAAAAAAAAGTTTACTTTTCGCAATAACAAAATCACTCAAATAAAACTTCAATTTTAAAATATTATTGCCTGAGCATTTAAATTTAATTCATTTTAAATTTTTGGCATTCTTCATAAAGAAATAAATGTAAAGCCTTCATTTCGTTCTACACAAAAGAAACGTCTAGTGAAAGAAAAAAAGAAAAAAAGGCCAACAACAGATGTCCAGGACATTTTCAGACACACATCATTAGTTGGTATTCATTGGATTTATTACACTCACTGACAAACACAACACAATGTGGTTGTAAAGAGAAAACTGAGAAAGAAAAAAAATTAAAAGAAGAAGGCTTAACACAAAGTCCTGCAGGACTGTATTCATATAAAAAAATTTAATAACGGCCGCCTGTTTATTCATAACCACAGAAGCGATAAAAAAAATGTGCGATAAGCAAAAGCTGTGAGAAAAAAATTGTTAACGCACTGTAATACTAATGAGATGTGGTTCTTGCCACATCACTTTAGCCCAACTGGTTGGTTGCTTTATGCCGTTTGCCTTGTAAGCTAAAATATGACAAAAAAATTATTCAATCTGCTCATATCAAAAAGAAATATTATAGAGTCCCATTGGAGCTGTACCAGCTAAACAACACCGTGTGTTATGAGGCGTGTAAACATGAAGGCTTTGTGTAAATAATAGGAGTGCCAAAGCAAATATTGTTGTGCTGAGGAAAGAAAAAAACTATTTTTTTTTAAATAAATAGTGCTGCGAAATCAAAACCGCCAAATAAGGAAAACACTTGCTTTGTACACGTTCAAAGGAAATATCTGTAGGTACAGTGTGTAACAAAAAAGTTCGATAAAAATCATTAAAATTAAATTAAAAAGTTTTTAATGCATCTGCAGTTAATTCTGACAAAACTCTTCTGTGCTTTGAAAGATTTTAGCATACACTGTACATATTACAAGTATGCTCCAGTGTTATACAAGTACCTACACTCTTGCAGTGTATTTTAGAATGTATATACGCCATGTAAATTTATTATACGGTAGTGTTGTTAGTTGTTTTGTTAATGTAAATACCTTTTGCAGACTCCTTTTCTCTCCTTTTTTCTTGTGCATATTGGTATCATTATTATTAAGCATGACAAACTAAATTTATGATAAAAACATGTGTGATAAAATGAGCCACATGCGAAACTTTTTTTGAAAGAATTTACCGCATAAATCCACACTATTTTCCATACCTATATATGTGTGTATGTATGTATGCTCCAAAGACATTATCAAAGGCATAGAGAGAAACTATTCATTTCAACAGAAGTAGACGTAGTGAAAAAAGTAGGAGTTATACAGTCATCCTCCCATCAAATGCTTTCATACTCATCTTAGATCACATATTCATGAGGCGGTACATGAATATGAAATTAAAATGCTAATAATGTAGCAAAAACAACAACACAGGCTATACAAACAGAAAATCTAATCTGAAATATTGCTGAGCATAGAGAGGAAGAAACAAAATGAATCTTAGAGGGTGGCAACACAGCAAAATTGAATTTCTTTGTTTATCACGGAAACAACGGGAATAAATCTCAGCGGTAGTGTGAATTTGTGGCGTCAAAGAAAATAAATAAAGAAAAATGTATGGGCTATGTATGTATTCAAGAAGGCGTTTATTTAATTGGAAATTTTTTGCAGAGATAGTTCATGGATGATTTAGGGATCATAACCATTTGCCAGTGATGCATATCAGCTAAGCTTTATGGCTACACACAAGAATAATCCAGGTTCAATGCAAAAATATATGTATTATGGTAGAAAATCATTAAATGACTTCGGTTTTCCATCTAACGAAAATAAAGAAAGAATGAGAAAATGGCTTTAATACAGGCTAAGGGACATACCCTGAATGAAAAGTAATAAGAAGAGAGCCATCGAGAGATGCAAACGTCATTCGTTTAAATGCTTCAAGTTTCCATTCTATTCGTTAGTCATGTGTGATGACAGATTATGTTGTCAGGATTACGAACTAGCTGCTTACACCATTTGTGTTGTGTGTGTTAATTTTATACATGTAAGTGGCGGGACCTACAGTTTAAAACTGACTTTGAAAGACAATTTATTAGATCTTTTATTACTGTCTGTTTTTGCTCGAAATCTGCTGAGAGGCAGTCTTCGAAGAAATATTTTTTTTTTTATAATTTTGATCATGTTTGATAAGCCAACACAATACCTAGAAGGCAACGGCGGCAGGTTATGTTCAACAATGCTTTAAAAAGCTGCGGTGGACTGCTATAATATGAAATTTTTCACTTCTATTCAGTACTTTTTAATTGCTTAAATTTGTCTCAATGCATCTCCAAATTGCAGGATAACGCTTATTCCACAAGGCATACTGGAATTCCGGAAGGCGACATAGTTATCGTGTTTTGTTATTTAAAATAAGATTCAAGAAAATATAATTTCTGTATATGAAGCCTATTAATTAATTTCTAAATATTTTGCACACTATAAACAAACTCATCCTTCTACCTTAGCTTACACCCTCTCTCTCTTTCTCTCAATATTACGTTTATTATGCAGCAAGCATACACAGTTTTTGTCTATGTCGGCAAAACGCACACACAGGCAGACGTTCATATATTCACATACACACACTTTTAATTAGGCTAAAATGGCAAAATTAATATTTAAATTAACGGTATTAAATTTGAATTCAAGAAGAACAAGAAGACAACATGTTTCAATGAGTACAACAAATAGCTACAGTGAAACGTAAACAATAACAATTTAGTGGCATAATTTATATTGCGGTACGATTTTTTTTCTGTTTTCTATTTAATGAGATTTTAAGGGATTGGTTACAAAAACGTCATGGATTTTCTCCTCCTCATCTTCCATCCACTACATTTATAACTTACGTTAGTTTTGGAACCAGAGAGTACTCCTTTATTTGTGATAACAGCATTGGTGAACCTTTTTTAAACATTTATTTCCTATGTTTGTTGTCCAACCACAATACTTGATTTACTTGCAAATATATTGGCTTATAAGAAATGGCAATTATATTTCTCTCTCCCTGTGTTCTCTTACCATTTCTCATTTTTAATTTTTTTTTTCTTTTTTTCCATTTCAATTTTCTTTCCATGGCTTTTGTGGCAAAGACATGAAAATATAATTGAATATCGAAACTCAAGCCCGTTGTGAATAGATTGCACAACGCTTTCGAATGCAAGAAGAATGTCTATGGGACATTCATAAATTATTTTTAGTGCTTCTCATTCCTTTCATTGCAACTTTTTCTCTATATTTTCTATCAATTCTTGCTTTTTGGAATTCGTAACACATACAGTTGCAGTAAATTTTACTTGGTGGCATAAATGCGTATTTTCTGCTTCCTACTCTTCTCCTTACATGGTTTTAAAGAAAAATATTAATTTTGTTCGTATTAAAGGCCAACACTATTGTGGCAATAGCAAAAGCGTATACGTGGTGTATGCCATTGCCAAGGTGCAAGTAGGAAGGAGTATAATACAGCTGCCAATAAAGAAGCGTAACTGTACCACAACACTATGCAAACTAAATTTAAGTACTGAGTCAAAAATCCATTCCGAAACTTCGCAGGAATGTAATGTGGAACGTGCTGTAACTTGTGCCCCTATTCACGCTTGTACCAGAACCAAATCTATATGAACTTTACAAAACCTAATGCCTTATGTTTATGAACTTCTTGAAGCCTTCCAATATTCAAGCAAAACAGGTATCTGTCTAGAAACATGGCCCCCGATGCAGTCTATGTAGAAAAGGCAAGATATCGGTAGATGATGTGAATAATAGTCAAATCCTCCTCCATACTATTGAAGCTTCGATAAAAATTATGTTATGGAAGACTTAGTTTTCTAGTATAAGTAAGTGGCACTAGTTTAGCTAAGCTCTCAGGAAGTATCTCTCCAACTACCCAACAACGACAAAGATAGCCAATGATGCTCACGTCCTCCTACACATCAATGCAACTTCTAAACTAATCGTGATATGAAATACCTAGTCTTTTCGAATCAGCACTGGAGCTACAGTGGTTAGTAATCTCCCAGAACAGTAGGCACAGCCCAAATTCTGTGAATACTGGATAAAGAAGAACATCTACTTTGTTCATAAACCGGCAGATAAGTTCTATCCTAGCTATACTACCTGCAAGAATTCACTTATGTGTCTCGTTATTAATGACCAAGCAGAGAGAACATCTCAATAAAAGATTTTTGTATTCGTGTTTGTACTCGAAGGCTGTTAACTTTTCTTCTAAGTTATGCAAAATTCACAAAAAAAGATTAGTTATAAACTTTCCAGCTCATAATAATACAACAGAATTTAAACGTTGCAATGTTTATTTACTATCTGGTAACTTCTAGAATTATTCTGTTAGTTGCTGTTGTTTCCTGTGTTTTTTATTGCAAATCCCTGGCAATGTTGCATTTTATTCTATCTACATTTCATTAATTTACAATCTGGCAACTTCTAGAACTTTACTGTTGGTTTGTTATTGTTTAATGGTCTCTTTGATATTTTGTTGTTTGTATTTCTTGCTCTTCTCTCATTTTAGGAGAGCAACTTTAATATTAAACGTTTTATTCGATTCTCTTAACGGTTAAAGCAATTTTAGAAGAAAATTTTCTCATATTCATAATATATAAAGACTTTAAAAGAGATGAGGAACAATAACAAACCAAACACCATTAAACTATACATGTTTAATGAAATAATGAGTTATCGGTGCTAAAATTAAGCCCGCAGTTATAATTTGTTAACGGTAAACACTCTTACATACCTACACATATGCAAACACGCATTCACACTTATGTGAACACACGACCAACACCATTATCAATTGTTTTGCAAAGTGATTCTTTTGTTATGCCACTGAAACATAATGAAAGTGTGTAACAAAATTTTTTTTTTTTTTTTGTTTTTGTTTCTCTATTTTTGTTTGTCTTTATTGTTGTGGGAAAACAACAATTATTCTATTGTTAACAATAAATATTTGTCCTGTCCGTATAGGACAAGATATTCATTCCATTCATGAAACACATAAATAAACATTTATTATGTTCATGTTTTCTGCAGGCCTATTGTTGTCATATAAAATAAACAAAATTGACTCATCATTCCATTAAATGTCGTCGGAAATGTTCTTCAACAGGTTTGCAATTGACAGCAAATGAGTGAAGGAAACTGTCTCGAATTATTGTGAGTACATGAGCAATATAGATAGCAGCAGTAATAATATGTCTATTGAAATAGATGTTTGAGAGTACAAAAGGAATTCTGTAAATATATTGTATAAGAAAAACAGAAAAAATAATTTCTCCTCAAATTGAATATAATAAAGGAAATTCTTCATTGAGTATTGAAATCAATTATGATTAATGGATAAGAAAAAATTTATATTGTACTGGTAAATAGGTATTCGATTATACTTCTAAGAAGGTAAAGATTATAAACATTGTTACGAAAATGGAAATGGTGTAACATAGTTTAACATTAAAATGTTAAACAAAAGAAACAAAAACAAAACAACGGACTTGTTTACTTGATTAACAAATAAACAAAAATATAGCAACAGCATCCCTGTTCCGAAAGAGGGATAAACAAGTAACCAACAAGCGACAACAACACTGCAAGGACAAACGTAAACAAAATACACAAACAACAAACAAGAAAGCATAAATAAATGTCAACATTGTCGTTTATGGTGATTTCGAGAAAGTGAAGCCTCGAATGTTCGCCTTCAAGAACCTTCATCAGACTGTTTATGGTGCTATATAGAACGCAAGACAAAGCATGCAGAGTCGGAGTAGAAATTCAGTCAGTCTTGTGTGAAAACGCGTTACGTGTGAAGTAAGCAAGCGTGGTTTAACGATCTACGTCACAAAGATCTACAGAATAATTGTGTGATAATTGTTGTTGTTTATCGCAAAAGAGCATAATCATTACAATCATTCAGTTAGCATTTCGACCTAGTTTCTCACTCCACTTATATTGTGTATGTTAATTTTATGCATGTGAGGGCGGAACCTATAGTTTAAAGTCGAATCCGAATGACAAATTTTAAATAAAGTTTTCAGGACTATTTTATTGTTTTTGCCAAAAATTGCTAATTTTTTTTTTTTTTTTTTAGTTACTATACCATAATCATTACAATCATTCAGTTAGCATTACACCTAGTTTCTCACTCCACTTATATTGTGTATGTTAATTTTATGCATGAGTGGCGGAACCTATAGTTTAAAGTCGAATCCGAATGACAAATTTTAAATAAAGTTTTCAGGACTATTTTATTTGTTTTTGCCAAAAATTGCTAATTTTTTTTTTTTTTTTTTAGTTTTACTATACTTTTATAATGTTTTCTTATCACTTAAAACATCAACGTTACCAACACCATCAACACCATTGACTTCCGTCTTCTTTTTCTTCGACTTGTGACATGCTATTTTTGTTGCCTATTTTTTCTGTTGTTGTTTACGTTTTTCCGCTACTTTTGTCTAATGTAAAGTTTTTTACACATCATTTCCGTTTCCGCATAATTAGTTACACTGGGTTACATATATTATTCGTTTGTTCCCATACTATGCTTCAGAATGCTAGTTGTATCTTTTTTTCTTGCGTTAACAATAGATTTTAAAGGAAACTACCTTAATTTTTTAAGTTCTTACAGGTAAAATAACCTTTCAAATAACACATACAAAAGCATATTCATTCATTACAACACGCAAATGCAGGTAGACATTTGTCATATGCCTTCATAGCGTAGCATATTCATATGTATTTAAATACGCCCAAATTTATTTATAAATTTTGTTTATATTTGTAGTGGTAGCATGATGCTTAATGTATAAATGCATGTGTTTGTGTGTTGTAAGAGAATGTTGAAAAATTATTAACTAAATATGCCGAAATATATGCAATTTTAAGCAATAATACGAAGTAACTATAAATATATGCCTGTTACGACATCAAGAATTGTATTCATATATACATACATATATATATATACATATGTACATGCACACAAAATTGGTCATTACAACCCTTCAGTCAAGATGACGATCTAGCTTCTAACCTCCATTTATGTTGTATGTCAACTATATACAGCAGCGCTTAGGCTTTAAAGAACGACAGATTTTTGAGAAGCTTTTCATGCCAATTTTATTTACTCGCACAGTTTTTGCCAGAAATCTTTTGAGAGGAAGTCGCCTAAGAAATATTTTCTTCTTTTTTCGTTTTGTTGGAGATATCTGACCTAAGATTTGAACCGTTGCCTTATGGCAACTACTATTTTTTTGTCAATCTTACAACTCGGTTTTAAGTTTGATTCACACTTTCAGAGAGTCATACTTTAAATGCGAAGCCCAAACCCTGATTGTCAAAATACTTTAAGTCCTAACCTCATATGTAGTCCACGTCGACGACATGTAGCATTCTTATTTGTTGTATTTAAACTTAAACTTTAATTACATGTCAGTCTTCTTGGCCATAACAACAACAAAAACTATAAGCAATATAAGCACAATGTGAAGAGTTAAACAATCATTGTGAACAACGACATTGTAAATGAAATTTAAGTTAATGAAACCAAAATCGTAAACATTTTTCACGTTGAAAAGCAGACAATAATAACCAGGAAATGAAGACATTTTAAATAGAAGGCAATTAACTTCTTAAAGAAATAAAAACTAAAGCACTTTAGAGAAATCCTGTGTGG
>QOCX01003369.1:911-11941 GCA_005959815.1 Sarcophaga bullata | reverse complement strand
CTTTTCCTTTTCCTTTGGTTTTATTTAAGGATTTTCATTATTTTACATAAACATTAACGTTTATAAAGGATAAACACNGATTTTCATTATTTTACATAAACATTAACGTTTATAAAGGATAGACACTATTGTTGGCCATATGTTGTCACATATTTACCAAAAGTATGTCCTTTTTCTTCTTCATTTCCTTTACAATACATACATACATACATACATACATGCATATACGGTATGTATGCTTGCTTGTTGTTTTATCCCTAAGGATAAAACTTTACCTATAATAAACTGGAATAATAATAGACTAACAGCCCATACTTATGAGCTTCTCCATCCCCTTGCCCTAACACACCCACCTTAAATTGCCAATGATGCACTTGAGTGTAGCCCTACACCTTAGGGTAGTTGGTTGACTGGCCCAAATAAGGACAACAAAAAAACACAACAAAACCTTAAAAGCATTTACCAAATATTCGTATTCCATTCCCATCACAAGAATGATCAAAAAAAAACGGAGAACAAAACCTAAAGATGAACAGGAAAACAAAAGGTATATTGACACCAGGGGCTAACTCATATTCACAGGATACATATCGTGTGTGTGTGTCCATTCATAATAAAATACATTCATGGCGGCTGACTTTGGTTCGTCACATTTCATAAATATGCTTATGAATTGTCCTTTTTTGGATTTATTTTTTTTACGGCATCCCTTTGGCCACCCTCAAATTGTGGTCTTCTAGTTCAAATGCCTCTTAAGAAGCATTAAGGATATACAGAGAGCGATAGAGTCCTTGTTATATGAACACCTTGTCGTTTATGAATTTCATAATTTGATTCTCTACCATAAATATGGACATTTTATTAGAATAACAACAACAACAACAACAACAACAACAATAGCAAACATTCATGTAACAGAATGTGAAATTCCTTCAAGATGTTGATGACCATCATGCCTATGATGACGGTGACAATGATGACAGAATTACTAACCAACCTTAATGCAAAGGGAATTCTGCACAGTGGGCCTTTTGGGAAATAAATTAATAAAATAAAAATCCGATAATATATCTTGTAGACATAGAAATCCGTTCAGGAACCCCAGGATTTTTAAAGGAAACTGCCAATACAATAGCAGAACTCCTTAAAAACATATGTGGAGTATAAAGAAAACTTAACTTACAACCCAGTTAGTTCAATGGCTTTGCTGCTAGGCAAATATGGGGGTTCTAAATTCGGTGGGACCTAATTTTGTGTGCACTTTTTCGACTGTATGGGGTATTGGTTTCGATAAGAGGAAACAAAGAAGAAGAGAAGAGCGAAAGAGAAGCAAGAATATGCATCGATGCGACCAATTTTCATGAACTATTTTAACTGTATGGGGTCATATCTCGGTAATGGCATCACAAATGTTGGCCTTCAAACCCTCAACTGTCGTTGATTTGTGAGCATAACTCTTTTCTTTATCAAAGCTCTGGCAGAAAATTGTCCAACGGGTGACAAATTGCAGCTTCTTATAGACCAGTTGACGTCATCATTTCGGCTAATTAAATGATCATCAAACTTTTGATGCAATAAATCGATTGTGACTATTGACGATTTTCCAAAACATGTTGCCGATTGTGGGCGATTTTCATTAGGAAATTTAACGATTTTGTGATCAACAATGAAGAAAAAGAAGAAAACAGAAGCAGAAGAAGAATATGGATTGCCGCGACCAATTTTCTTGCACTTTCTCGACTATCATAGGGTTGTATCTCGGCCATCGATTACGAATGCTGGCCTTCAAATCCTCAATTGTGTTTGGTTTGTGAGCATAACACTTTTCTTTATCAGAGCCCTACAGAAAATAGTTCAACGGGTTACAAATTGCAGCTTCTTGGCGGCCAATTGACTTCACCAGTTCGGCTAATTAAACGGCCATCAAACGTTTGATGCAATAAATCGATTGTGGCCTGAGTTAAGTGGCAAGTTGCATTATCCTGTTGAAACCAAACCTCATTCACATCAATACCATGAAGAGCGGGCGCAAAAAAATCGTTTATCATGTCTCCATTGACGGTAATAGTTGTGCTATCCTCATTTTCAAAGAAATATGGGCCAATGATGCCTCTACACTACAAGCCTTATCAACCACGTGTGGTTTTCTGATCCCCAAATGCGGCAATTTTGTTTTTAATTGACCCAACAGGAAAATGAGCATCATCTGCAAAGTTGATTTCTTTTTTTGAGCAAAATTGACATCATCGTGCAGTTTTTCGTTGGACCATCTAGCGAAACTAAAAAGAAGCGGATGGTGGTGCTGCTTCAACTCCAATTAAACCAATTGAACTTTGTAAGGCGTCATACAGAGATCTTTTCGCAAAATTCAACGTAAACTGGAGTTGGCGATGGCGAGTTAATGTTGATGGATTCTCACACATACTCTCAGCCACAGCTTCGTTATTTTCGGGTGTACGTACACGTACGCACTGCACGAGCACGCTCACATCTTGGCGCATCAACAATGAAATCAGTTTCACGAACTTTAGCAATAAACTTGTGTATACCGGATACTGTTGGTCCTTTTCTGAGACGAAATTTTGTACGACAGTTTCGTGCAATTTCCGACAAATAAATTCCCAATAAATTCTAACGTTGCTCAAGCATAAATCGAGTCATTACGTTCAGTGGAGATAATATTGGAAATTTTTGCAGAATAGAATCACAAAAGTATTGCCAGATTCGAAATAAACGATGTTCAAATTTCAACCTCTAGATGGAAAGTGTCAGTCAGAAAAAATCTTATTTTAGACATTTAAAGCAAAGAAATTTTTACTCAATACTTGGAAAACACTTGGTCACTCCGTTCCACTGTGACCAATGTTCGACCGACCCTCAAACTATTTGTTTTGAAACGTATACGGTCAGCATAAAATATTTGATTATCATACTTCTTTGGACACATTTCATACTTTAATGTTTCAACATTTGGAAATTCACAAATATAACAAAAACAACAAAAACAACAAAACAAAAAATAAAGAGCATATTTTTCTATTGTTTGTTATTCTTCAAAAATGAAATGGAATTTTGCTTATGAACATAGTTTTTATTTTTTTTTTTTTTGTATTATTTAGGCCTTGTTTCACTTAAGATCTCTGAACAAAAAGGACATTTCTCTCTCTGTAGCATATTTACCTAAAAAAAGGAAAACGCTGAAAGAAAACTAAATAAGATTTCCTATTTTCTTAAAGGTATTTCCACAAGCATTTCTTCATGCTACTGTTCTTACTGTTCTGGTCAGCAGCTGCAATTTATTATTAAAAGGAAGGTAAAATTTGTTTTGTTTATTTTTATTAGCAAAGAGAGGTAGAGGGTAGTTGTAAAGGCAGTAACATCTTGTTGCTAAGTTAAGGTAATAAAGTTCATAGTTTATGTGGCCCTAAATAAGTGGACAACAGAAGGTGCATAGCAGCAGTTTGACTGTAAAATTAAATAAAACGTAGAGTTGAAGCCTTCTTTTTAGCCTTTTTGATTAGCAAATAAATAAAAAAAGAGTTCAATTGGTTTTGAGGAGGCAAAAGTTTGTTCAATTATTTCTATAAGAGAGACCCTAAAACATATTTAACAGAGGGGTAAGGTTGGTTCCATGTTTCTATTTAGTATTGGAAAAAGTAAAATCAACAGACGCTTAAGAAACAAAAATCAATAAATTTCGTTTAAACATATAATAACCTTGAAAAACAAATGGTTACATACACAGATAATTGGTCAATACAACCCTTTTATCACGATTATGACGTAGTTTGTCACATCGCTTAAGTTGTATGTGTTAATTGTGATACACAAGCAGCGGAATCTACAGTTTAAAGCTGACTCCAAATGACAGATTTCTGAGAAACTTTTCACGGCAGAGCTTTAGTCAGAAATCTGTTGTGAGGAAGTCACCGAAGAAATATTTTTTCATCTGATCTGGGGTTTGACACATGTCCTCAGTCTTATTTGTCATCACAGTACCTTCTATACTAAGGCGATTTCAAATCTTTTAAACTAAACAAAGCTTTTCGAAATTTTAAAAGATCCATAAGTATCCCCTAGTACTTGCATTTCTAGATGTACTGGATCGTACTAAATGGGACATACTTAAAATCTACCCTGTAGGACAGTGAATACTGGATATACTTTCAAGAAGCCATAGCCTCTCAAGAGGTGTAATAAAGCAAAAAAAGCGAGAGCAAAAGAAGACAATAATAAGCAGGAATGATCTCAAACATTAAAGCAAGAAAAGAGATCGAGAATAAAAGAAACGATTATGAGAGCAGCTTAGCAAAAGAGAAAGAAAGTAAGAAGAAAGTTCTCTAAGTAACTGCAAGGAATTTCACATGCTAGTCACTTTGTGCTTGTAAAGTTATACGATGAGCATATTCTGTAAAAAATCCAGTGTATTTACAGGTTCCCGTAATCGCCGTAGTCTAGTAGGTAGTGTGTTGGTTTTTTAGACGAAAGGCCAGGGTTCGAATCCCCGGTCAGACATTGAAAACGAAATATGAAAAACAATATTTCTTCGGCGGCTTCCTCACAGCAGATATCTGTGTTAGGGAATATCGCCGCTGTCTCAACCTTCTTTCTGGGCACTTTAGTGTTTCACTAGTCTGGGTCCCCGGACACAGTAACATTCCGAAAAACTGTAGGGCTGACGAGCTCGCCAGAGCTGGCGCACTCCTCCCGGTATCCTCTTCAAGTGGGTATGCCACTTGCCTCGGTCAAGTTGGCCATTGCGCGGAGATTCTTTTGAGATCCCAACCTATCTTGGGTCAATGAGGAGGAGTCCTGCTCCACCGCTAAGTTCACTTGACCCCTGATGGATAGGAGGCGCACCAACCAATTACTTGGACTTGGTCGTGGTATTACCTCAATCACAGTGGCCATGTTTACAGGTGTGTTGATGGGTAGACACGCCGAAAGTATGCGGCTCCCATTCAACGACTTCTGCCGTGGGTGTAGATCATATGAGGAAGAGGAGGCTGTTTTATCATTCTTTGTCAGTGCCCATCTCTTGCTAGTCCAGATACTGGTTATTTGACTCTCCATTTCTTGTCAGCTTAACTGAGCTATTGTCTATTGACGTCAAGGATAAAGCCGCGTTTATCAAACTTTCTGGCTGGTTTTTCGGCGCGGCTGGATTTTCGTGTTTTTGTTGTGCAGCCCTTGCGCTGACCAATTCCTTCTTCTTTGCAGGCTTTGGTAGAAATTGGTCAGTACGAGAGACTGCGTTTACCTGTGGCGTCACAACGGACCGCTATGCGTGCTCAAGTGAGCTTTTTGATATCAAAGGCTACCACTTCGACCTAACCTAACCTAGTGGTGTACGAAGCTAGGTTTTAATCTTGACTGAAGGATTGCATGTATGCAAGTATCTTAAAGTCGTCATAGGCTAGTAGATAGTGTGTTGGACGTAAGGCCACGGTTCAAACCCAATGTCAGACATCTCGAACAAACGAAATATGAAAAATCTTTCTTCGGCAGTTGCCTGTCAGTAGATTTCTGGCAAAAACTCTGAGAGTGAATAAAATGCCATGAAAAGTTTCTCAAAAATCTGTCTTCCGGAGTGGACTTTGAACTGTAGGTTCTGGCAATATAAGTGGTGTAAGAAGCTAGGTCGTAATCCTTAGTGAAGAAGCTAGGTTATGTTGGTATCTTTGAAACAATGACGTGTATTTTGTATCACCACTGCCTAGGATTGGTAGAAATAGTAAGTTCTGGCAGCGGCTAGCTGCCATATATTTTAACATTCTTTAGAAACTCTAACAAATAAACCGAATGCCTATAGGAATATGCGGTCACGAACATTTGTCCTCCATTTTTGTTGCAATTTATAAACGAATTAAGAAACTTTTTTTTGGGAGGGGTTTCATTAAATTTTGAATTGAATTTCTTTAGTCAATAATTTTATCTTCTTAATTACAAAAATTCATTAAGCATGTTTAATGTATGTACGTATGTATGTATGTATTGTTATAATATTGTTAACTACATATTGATAGAAATTATAAATTGCTGTGTGTGCTGAGCACTTTTTCCATTTGATTGGGTGACAAAATCATCATCATTAAACATATCTTAAGTGCCTGCAGGCAAATGCAATTGGTTTTGGCCACACAACAAATGCATGATGATGCACAGAGAGAGAGAGAGAGAGAGAGAGTGAGAGAAAGCAAAAGATACTCTGCTTAGTTGTAGATTTTCATGAGTAATTAAATAAAATTTATTATTTATAGTCTGGCCGACAATGGGGGAAACAAATAAATTAAGTAGGCGTTAAAATAGTTCATATTTCATTTTATACCGTCAAACTTGAACAGCAAAAAAACTAGAGCAGCAGAGAGCAGGCAACAGAGGCAGCAGAGACAGCCAGAATTGCTAGTAGTAGCAGTTGAAAATTTTAGGCGAATGGCTAATGAACATATTCGTACTCTGTGATATGGGATGGGGTGTAGAGAGTAGTATGTACACATGGCTTTAAAGCGGAATGGACCATAAATTTTACTGATTTTTTACAACAACAAACATGAGAAAAAATGAAAACAATAAAGGAACTGAACTGAACTCAAGAGAGAAATGAATACCTTTTTTGTGTTGCAACAAAAACTTTTTCTTTTTTTGCAGTTTTTTAAAGGCAAATAAACGGCAAGTATTTTCTAAATAATCAAGTGTCAACACATGAGATCATTAATGATTGGAATCTCTTACAAAAATCCCCCTGTGCCCCTTTTGAGTACCACGATGCCTGTGTAGCGTACATATAGCTACACAAGNATATATCTGCACAAGCATTTTGATTAATATCAAGCAGACACGATGAAATGTTAATTTGACGTTAGAAATTGGAAATGACGTGTNCATTTTGATTAATATCAAGCAGACACGATGAAATGTTAATTTGACGTTAGAAATTGGAAATGACGTGTGTTTTAATTATTTTCCTTGATAGTTTTTTTGTCTTTTTCTTTTCATTTGTTTTCATTATAAATGAAGTTTATGTCGGTACTTGTTCTTACACGTTCGTCGCCCAGCCAAAAACGTAAATCATTTTGTTTGACTTGTTTTGTGTTGTGTTGAGTTCACTTTGAATCATTTTGAAGAGGTGCACTGCATCATATTTTCTTCTTTTTTTGTCATCTTGCAACAATAAACAAACTGCCAAATGTTTTATGTTCACTTTATTAAAAGGAAAAACATTAACAACAACAACAACACTAACTTAAAAAGAAAAACAATTTAAAAGTCAAAAAATTCTTAAAACAAATAAAAACTGAAAGTCTTGCACTCATTAAACGTGAAATGCAAAAATTTCCACGAATTTCCTTTCCAAGTGCCTTAGATGATGCCCAACGGCAGCATGTCGATGCATTATTTTGCTGCTTGAAGTCATCATTAAAGGTGTGAAATGGCCATGTTAAACGATGTTCCTGACGTTTATACTTTTTTCTCTCTCCATTTTTTTTTTCATTTTTGTGCCTCTTCTGCATCTGATGAGTGCCTCTCGTTGCAAATTGTCTATGATGTTGCACGTACAGAAAAAACAAAAAAAATTGCAAATAAAACAAACAAACAAACAAAAAAAAACATTCAAAAATTGTTGCAAGCGTGACAATTGCAATATTGTTGCATAAATGATCTAAAAAAGATTGAAAAATATTGTTTGATTGCTTGACAAAGTGGAACTGGCTATACCCTGCATACGAAACTATACATCGGTATTAAGAAAAGAAAATTTTGGAACCTAAAGGCTGAAAGAGTTACATTCAATTGGCAAAATATTCCTAAGATTACTTGGAAGTAATGCCTTGAGTTGATTCTTCAATCTTGTGGTAAGAAATCCTAATGGATTGCACATAAAATTCAAAGCAATCAGTCAGCAAACCCCTGAGGCGATTTTTTGTAGATTTATCTCCGCATTTAGAGTTTGCATTTTTGTTTTTGACGGAATGTCAAAATATCCATCGTTTGTGAACGATTATTATCGTTTTGTTACGATCAGTTAAAGACTTTCTTGAATCAAGCATACTTGAATTGATAATGATTGATGGTGTTTTAGCCACGACTTTTAAGGTATATAAAGTATATAAAGCTCTTATAAATAATGAAGTCAGAATGGTTTTATCAATGACTCTATAATAGACATACAAGCTGCGAATTAGAAGAGCCAGAGCAATCTATCCAGGAAGTGGTGGTAATAACATCGGTCAACTAAATAGAATGCCAATAAATACTGGAAATAGCAACAGAAGGATTGCATTTGGAACAGGCACAGGTTAGTCTCTAGTCACCGTATTCTAGTAGGTAGTATGTTGCCTTATTATACATGAGAACTCAGTTCAAATCACAGCTCAGACATCTTCAACAAAACGAAATATGAAAAAATGTTTCTTCAGTGACTCCCTCTCAGCAGATTTCTGGCAAAAACTCTGAGAGTAAATAAAATTGCCATGAGAAGTTCCTCAAAAACTATCTTTCGGAGTCGAATTTATATTGTAGGTCCCGCCCATTCATGTATAAAAATTAACAGGCTCTACATAAGGGGTGTCTGAAGCTAGGTCGTAATTTGGACTGAAGGCTTGTAATGACCAATTATGTATGTATGTAATGGATAGTCTAATATATCTAGTAGCTAGCAGCTCCTGCCCAGTAGANGCTGTCACCCAGTGGATTCTATAATTTTGGGCAATGATTGGCAACGAGGGAGTAGCCGTAGTGTAGTAAATATATTGTATTGGCTCTTTGGACCCAAGCCAATGGTTCAAACCCCTGCTCATACATCTGGAGCAAAACGAAACAGTGACTTCGTCTCAGCAGTCTACGGTCAAAAACTCTAAAAGCAAATAAAGTTGATATGAAGAGTTTCTTAAAAATCTGCCATATGTGGTCTACTTTAAACTGTTGGTTCCGCCAATTATGGCTAAAGCAGCAGGGGTGGGTTGAGAACAGCAAGGGTGATGAAGAAGCTAGGTTATGAAACTAACTTTAAAGGATTGTAATGACAAATTAAGTAAGATTTACAAGGAGATTTAACTAAAGTGAATGGAGAATCGTAGAGGTTACATGGTTTTTTAATCGAGAGACAATTCTGTGATTCCAAACTAAGGAGAAACCCACTGATATCTTCGAGTGCTATGTTATCGCTTAATTCAACTTGTACGGTAAGTCCAAAGGACACAACTACACTGCCTGACAGTTAGGCTACCACTCGTATTTGTATCTCAGATAAGGAAAAAAATACGATCACGCTTCTGGATGGATCTCAAAGCAGAGTAGTGTTTTCGGCAATAAGCGCACGGGAGAGCTTGCGTGGAGAATGATCTTACATGCCGCAGATAGGGCCAAAATCTGTTTTGCCAATGTGGAAAATTCTTTGCAATGCTATACTCAGGGAAAGGTGAGATTGAGTGTAGTAGACCAAATGGCTGAAGAGAATTGAACAAACTTTTGTTGAGTAATCGGAATAAGGAGAGATTTGTGTTAGACATCTGACTGTAGAGGAACAGACTGCAGTTGGTTAATGTTCAGAATATTTCGTGATGAGAATAACAAATGATCAGAATATATACAAGGAACCTGTGCAGTCTCAGTCCCCTATTTAGCTTAAGCCTTCAATTGAATTCAATAGAACCGCTTATTATCTCATTACCTTACAACACGTTATTCATATATTTTGGTCCTTCTGATGATGATGTCCCTTTTCCCCTTAATTTATTGGCCTGTTTCAGTGTCCATACAACATACTTCAAAAGCAGAGAAACAATATTCGACCACCAAAAATTTGTGCCGTCTTTTGAAATTTCTTTTTTAACGTTTCCAGTTGCGGATTTCGGGCAAGCGTTGTTTCTATTGAGGCACCTGCTTTATAAGATTTAATGGCTTGGCTGTAAAAAACTTACAATGTTTCTTGTGTGGCAAATAATTTTAGAGAAAACGATTAAAATTCCACTTAAAAATTATGAAAAAATCATAAAAAAAATTCTTATTAAAGGCATGCAAACTGTAAGCAACAAACAAACGTTAAATTCTTCTTTTCAGATTTGTTTCTTAAATAAATGCTTTATGATGGCATACTTTGGGCTATGGAGGTATAAGGTAGCGCAAATGTAAGATCATAATGTGAATATTGTGAAAAAATTAAAAAGTAAGCCTTGATCGTTTAGCCCGTCTCCCTAAATTTCTTTGTATCACAGTTTTTTTCAACGTTTGGCAATCTTTGACTGGTGCTAGGGGAAATGACGTCAACGGCGACAAAAATTTGACCATTTTTCAGAAAAGCGAAGCAGATGTAAGTATTTTAGGGATAAATGGTAGCAAGGTTCCCTACAGGCAACTTACTTAGTTACCTAATTGGCCATTGCAACCCTTCAGTCAGGATTACAGCCTAGCTTCTCGCACCACTTATGTTATGTGTGTGTTAATTGTATACATAAGTAGCGAAATCTTCAGCTTAAAGTCGATTCCGAACGACAGAGGAAGTTGTGAGGAAGTTGCCGCAGAAGTATTTTTTTCATATTTTGTTTTGGTGGAGATGTCTGACCTGGGGTTTGAACCAAGATCTCATGTCTAATAAGGCAAGACACTATCTACTAGACTACGGCGACTTCGGCGACTCATCTTACACCAGTCATAAAAGGGCCACAAAAATCTTTAGGACTGATTGGTTATTATTGGCCTTAACGCTAGAACAGTCTACTAAATACTTCAAATGATTTGGTCATGCCTACAATACTATCGGGCACCGTAGAATTATGGGGAAAGATTAAACAAACATTGTCCACTTCCATAAATTACGGAGACTTCCGTGGCTAAGAAGTCAATTCTGATGCCAGATAAGGGCTAAACGACGTTTAATGTGGTAATACAAGTGAAGGATTCAGGGACATACTCCACATGGGGATCTTATAGGCATTGTACTCAAGTTTATTAGAAGGTATAGGAAATCTTCCCGAATATAATGGCTGACAAAAGTGGTATACAAATGAATTTTTAAAGCATAAATATTGTGG
>QOCX01003368.1:0-17759 GCA_005959815.1 Sarcophaga bullata | reverse complement strand
CACTAAACAGAGCTTACAAATAGTGAGTTGTTTCGCTAAAATGTAGTCACACTAGAGATTAGATATCCAACCATATTACCAGGAACTAGAGTGGAACCTTTAAGTTTTTCGGGTACGCCTTTCACACCTTCCGCGGTCTTCCGCATCTACTCTCGATCTCAGTGCTCACCCCTCCGCATCTCATCGATCTTACTCCACTAGGTCACTCACAAACATTCCATAGACCACTACTCCCATCAGCTGAACTTTCCAGCCACATCTTCTATCCACACCCAAGACTGCACGCTTCACACCAGCGACTCTGCTCGCAGTAGTGTCACCACACTGGTCCATTCATCCCCTGCGTCACCGACCCTCAACACTCGACATCTTTCGCATCTTCTAGGGATATCTTAGCTCAGCTGCGGTCACCGGACCGGCGAAATAAAAGGTTCCACTTTAGGCCTAGTATTCTAGATGCTACGAACAACATTTAACGCCCGTATGATCAAAATATTCCTTAGAGGAACACTTATTCGACTCAAAATAAATTTCTTGCTTATTGCCAGCAAACTTTATATTCGAGTACATTGTTAATTCGAGTACTAATCGGTACTTTTAGCAAATATATGCCAAAGAAAAAGGAATGGCATGCAGCAAAATAAAATTTTAAATTATTTTCACAGCTGATTCGTACAAAATATTTGTAACTTCAAACTGATGTTTGTTATAAATTGAGTGTTCGTATTGGTTATAAAGTTTTTTCCCAAAATATTTGCCTGATGTGACCATTAATTTAAAGGCATTGGCTAGATTGCTAATTAAATAACTGATGATAGATTTTTTTAAATACAATAAAAACGAAATAAAATATTAACAATGCCTGTAGAATAATAAACAATTCTTTTTTAAGCTTTATAGTAGAGCCTTCTGAAATGTGCTTTTATTAATTGCTCTTCTTCTTTTTTTTTCGCCATTAAAGCATTGGAAAAGCATGGAAAATTATTAAATTTTCCACAAGCCCATGCTATAAAAACTTTTAAAACTATTTTTATTGGTTAATGTTTTATTAACTTTTGCAAAAAATATTATAGTCAAGTTAATGCTGATTGGTTAGATTTTTGTTTTAATTTTTTTTTTCTTTTTATTTGTTGCTATGTACATAGGCATGAAAATGCTGTTTTTATGAATAAATTTTTTTGTTTTTTTTTGTTGTTGTGGTGTTCTTTGAATTTTGTTAATAAAAAGCCATTATATTACATGCATATCGTATTATTATTATTGTTATTATTTTAATTTTTTTTTGCTTTTTTTGTTGTTGTTGTTATTTTTGTGTGTATAAATAATTAAATCCTGTTTCATTATTATGTGTCAGTGCATATTTAAAATAATTATACGATATTATTGGTGGTTTTTTCATTAAATTAATCTCAAATTCTTAATAACAATAACAATAACAAACAGCTAGTATGGATGTATGTATGTATGTATGTATGTATGAATACAATATAATTTAAATTAATTCCACCAAAGCTATCACTTATAAACAAAAAAAAAAAATTAAAATTTTTTTAAAATTTTTTTTGTATGTATGTATGTATGTTCAAATGTATGTATGTATGCATATAAATATTTTCATAATTTTTTTTAAATTTAAATTTTTTTTTCTTTTTTATAAAACCGTATATACGTATAATATAGCCAGCGTATGTGTATTGGAATCCCATTATTAATGAAAAATTATGCAAATGCAAAAACATTTTTTTTCTGCTTTTTTTTTCAGTTAAAAAAAATTTTTTTTTCTTATTTTAATTTTTTTTTTCATATACAAAAAAATATATAAAATAAAATTGTTGTATATAATAAATTTAAATAAATATCAAACACACAAAAAAAAAATTAAAATTCCAATAAAAAAAAATAAATTTCAAACAGAATCAGCTTATCAGTTTAAAGCGTTTTATATACATACATGGGGTATTTCTTTAAATGAAATAGGGCTCTTAAATAAAAAAATAATGCTTTAATATGTATTATTTTTAATAAAAATAAATTAATATAATATAGATGCAACATCAAACAAACAAACATAACATGAGAAACAAAAAAAAAACAAAAAAAAAGCTCTTGACAATAAAACAAAAACCATTTAAAACAGGTAACTTGCAATTAAATGTTTAATTTATGAATTTTCCTGGCATTATTTTAAGGCATAAGCTTTGTCACTATAATTTTTTCCAAAACAAAAACAAAAAAAATTTTTTTTTTTAATTTTTAAGCCGTTTTATATCCTTCGAAATGTAACAACGTAAACTAAACTTTACTTTACACAATTTGTATTAAAAAAAATCTTAATATTTGTTGTTGTTGTAATTTTATAATATTTTATTTTATTTTATTTTATTTTATTTTATTTTTTATAGTTATAAACAAAATCTATTTTGTTGTATCTTAATTAATGGTGACACATTTTTAAATGTTTATCGTTAATTGCATTAACTTGAGAAAAATTTATTTTAAAATCAGAAAAAAATGAAAAAAAATTACAAATTAAATAACAAAATAAACGTTTATGCACATAGCAGTGAAAAATCACAAAAATAACAACAATAACAATAACAACTATTATAACTACAAGTATAAAATTGTTTTATAATAGATTGAATACAAAAAAAAACAAAACGAAAATTTCCATAATCATTAAAACCTATGGCAACATTTGTATATTAATTGCATAGAGAAAACTATTAAAACCGGTTTCAATAACACTGTGTAACAAAAAAAAAAATTTAACAACATTTTCTAAAACCAAAAAGACATAGGCATTATATGTTTGCCGCAACTAAAAGTTTTATTTATTGCAACTAAAATATTTAACAAGTCTTCATAGTCTGGTAGGTAAACTGTTTGCTTTTTAAAAAGCAAGCTTGGGGTGCAAAGCCTAGCTCAGATATCTCTAATGAAATGAAACATGATAAACAACATTTTTCTCCAAGACTTACTCCCAGTCTTCTGGGGAAAAAAAATCTACGAGTTAATAAAATTGCCATGAATCGGAATCTAGATTAAACCCTTAGGTCAAGCCAATCATGGCTGAAGCCTGGGTGATGTGAGAAGCTAGGCCATAATCTCAACTAAAGGATTGTAATGTTCAATTAAGTGTAACGTCTGTTAGTTGCCATAGTCTAGTAGGTAGTGTGTTGGCTTACTAGATGTGAGAACCGATTATACACCTCAAACAAAAACAAAATATCCTCTCAGCAGATTTCTGGCAAAAACTCTGAGAGCAAATAAAATCTATCGACTTACAACTGTAGGTCCCCCACCACTCAACATAAGTGGTGTGAGAAGCCATGTGAAGGGTTTTAATGAAGAATTATGTTTGGATCAGAGGTCAGCAATGAATCACTTTTTCGCTACTTATAAGTACTCATGAAATTTTGAGTATGAATGAGTCAACAGTATTGAAACTTAACTACGCTGATTTATTCGTGCTCACTACAACGTTGATTTATAAGTACAAGTTGCAATGAGTATGAGTACAATGTTGACATCGAACTCATAACATTTGAAATATGTTTGATTGGGACGCCTACTCATTCAGATTCATAAAATTAGAAAAATACTCATAAATCATTCGAGTGAATCGAATTATTCATCGTCTTAGTTACTGTTGCATTGACAGCAAAAGAAAAAAAGGCACACAAGCAAAAAAGACAGAGCAGCACACAACCTTCTAGCGAGTATTGTAGAGTTCGTATGCGAATCATACTTGTTTTGTGAGTCGTGCCTATGTTGAGTAAAGGAGAGTCGAAAGCAACAACATCATGCGTAGTGTTAAGTATGAGTATGATGAGTACTTCATACTTTGAATATGAGTAGTATGAGCATGATATTGAAATAAGTATGAATGCGTATAATTATCAGAAATTTTGAGTATGATTCGAATCTACTAACCTTCTTGAATACTTATTGGTGATCTCTGGTTCGAACCCCAGGTCAGACATCTCCAATAAAACGAAATATTTCGTCGGCGACTTCCTCTCAGCAGATTTCTAGCAAAAACTCTGAGAGGAAACAAAATTGCCATGAAAAAGTTTCTCAAAAATCTGTCGACTTGGAACTGCAGGTCCCGCCACTTAACATTAGTAGTGTAAGCATTATAGTTGAGAAGCTAGGTAATTCTGACTAAAAGGGTTGTAATGAAAGAATGCTGTGTATGGATGTCTGTGTAATGCTGTGTAAAACGGCAAGGAAATCAACATTTTTAAAAAGACTTTGGTAGATCACAAAGTAGCACTTCATTTCAATAATTCTTTGCTGTGTTTTCGTGTTATAAATCAAGTTTATTGCAGCTAAACATTGGTTTGACGGTCCTCTAATAGGGATGATATTGGTGTTGCTTGCCAATGCCTACACAACATATTTTCTGTGCAAATTGTACTGCTGGTCGTATTAGAACTTTGCCTAGTAAGCTGCAAATACGATAGAGGGTACGTTTGTTAGAGGACTAGTATACAAAAGCTTTACTGAATGATTTATTTCCAGAAAAACAACATCGTCATACATAACATAACATAATTGATCATTATAAACCTTCAGTCAGGATCACAACGTAGCTTCTTACACCACTAATGTTGTGAGGGTTAATTTTATACATGAGTGCCGGGACCTACAGTTTAAAGTCGACTTCGAACGATAGATTTTTGAGAAACTTTTCATAGCAATTTTCTATTTACTCTCAGAGTTTTTGTCAGAAATCTGCTGAGAGGAAGTCGCCGAAGAAAAATTTTTTGATATTTCATTTTTGATATCTGACCGGGCATACGAACCCTGGCCTTTCGTCAAATAAGCTAACACACTACCTACTAGACTACGACGACTACAAATAACATCCTCTTAATTTTTAAATTCTGAAAACATGATCAAAATCTGCTATGTATTCCTGACCACTGGAGATCTACGACAATATTAAACGAAATAGGTTATGGCCAAAATCAACTGACTCTCCAACATACTTTAAAGCTTGTATTTAAGGCGAACAATGTAATGTAGTAGTTGCTGTAGTCTCGTAGCGAGTGTGTTGGCTTATAAGACGTGAGGCAATAAAATTGCCATGAGAAATTTCATAAAAAATCTTTCTTTCGGAGTCCACTTCAAATTGTATGTCCCGCCAATCATGTATAAAAATTAACACACACAACATAAGTGGTATGAGAAGCTAGATCGTAATCCTAATTGAAGGCAATGTATATATGTATCGTGAATGCGACTGAAAATCACTTGCCAAAGTTCTTCTTCCAAGGGTAGTAAAGCGTTCTATTATGGCAAGTATGGACTTTCCTCAAATATGGAAAATTTTGGTTACAAAATGTACCAAACACGAGCAAAACATTATTGTTCAATCATATTATATGGTTGTCACAAACAATTGACTTCTGAAATAAGTTTTAAAGGCAAGCTTGATTGTTTTTTTTTTTAACTAAAAATGTTTCATTTGATCAAACTTTAGTTAATAATTATGGTTTCCATTACATTTTGTGTCTTTACTTTTGTCCATTTTTCTCTGCTTTTTTTTTTGTGCGTATGTGTGTATGATATAATAATAATTTTGTTGTATTTATTTGAATTGCTTGTGTCATGTCTAATGTGTATTTAATATCAAGTTTATTTTCACTTTTTCTCCCAAAACGAGCTGCAACAGTACAAGTACCAGTTTTTTTTTTTGTTTTTTGTCTTTCAAATAAACACTCTAAACCTGCAAATTAGACATCCCTTTTGGGATTAATATTAAAACAACATTCACTTTGAAATAGAAAAAATATGCCAAGAAAAAAAAATGCCATGGAAAATGAAAATACTTTCAAACTCCCTTTTCGTACAAGTAATGCCAAGAGAAGAGAGAAAATAAAAACCAACAAACATTTATTTTTATTATACACCTTTTTGCTTAAAAAGAAAACGAAAAAACAACAACCAGCAGAAGACCAAGACTATGCTCCAGCTACGCCCGCCCCAAAATAGCTATTTGATAAGACAGCAGCAAATGGCAATAGCTATGGCATGGCATGTAATGCGCTAGGCTTTAAATACATTTTGTGGTTGTTTTTTTTATATGAATTGTCTCAATGAGCCTAAATGTGGTGTATTTTTTTGTTTTCTTCTATATTTTAATGGGAAACTTTCCCTTTTTTTTTTTTTTTTTTTTTTTGTTGTACCAACTTTCGCTTTTTTCCTTCACTTTACTGTTGTTTTTCCTTATTTTTTGGTTCTTTCTTTTTTTTTTGGCAATTTGAAATTAGTTTTGCCATTTTCTTGGCTAAAATGCTTATAAAATTGTAATTTTCTTGTTTTTTCTGTCTTACTTTCTCATTTTCTGTTGCCTATTTCTAGGTTTGAAAACCTTTATTATTAAAAGAAATGTCTTTATATAACAGTTTACTTTTATTTTATGCTATTGTTGTTGTTGCTTATGTTGTTGTTGTTTTTTTTTTTGCTTTTTAGCCATATTATTTGTTATGTATAGGCATAAGTAAAGAGGCCATAAATTAGTCAAAACAAATTAGAAAATATGTTTCTTTGCCATTGCAAATGGAAATGTAAATGGCAGAGAAGACAGTAAGAAGTTTCTGGCATATGTATGTATTCTACCCTCTCTCTCTATCTCTCTCTCTCTCTCTGTCTCTCTGCTTGCCACCCTTGTTACAGAAGGTGCTAAGAAAATTCAAAAGAAAAAGAGAATTTTTTTTTTTTTTGCTACCAGCAACCAAATAAAATATTTATTAATGTTTCATTGGATTTTGTCGTTATTGTTGTTGTTGTAGTTGTTATTGTTGTTTCTTATTTAATGGTTTTTCTTCCTCTTTCCTTGTATAATTTATTGTTTTTTTTTTGGTGCTCTTAGTTTCACCTTAAAAGGCATCAAATTCTTAATTCTTTAAAAACAAATTCAAATTAAATTTTTTTAATTTTTTTTCTGCATTTTAGTAAATATTTTTAAATTATATTGTTTATAACAAACAACACAACCACAACATTTTCAAAACAAAACCAAAAAAAAAATTAAAATTTTTAAGTCTTTCAAATAATGGAAAGGCCAAGGATTAGTTACAAACGAAAGTGTTAAAAGGAAAAATTATAGGAGATGAGAAAAGTTAAATAATTTTCAGGTAAGATAACAACAATAAATAAATATTTAAAAAATGTGATATTTTGATCTTAGAAATCCAAAGGCCGTGTTGTGTTTATGTTGTACAGAAAGTCCTTTAGAATAGACTAAGCACCGTATGGGTAAACAATTTTGTTTTTGAAATTTAAAATAAATTCGGTCAGGATTTTATTTTAAAAATTCTATCACATTCTCTCCCATTAGCTATATACATAATTGGTCATTACAACCCTGTTGGTCCGAGGATTACGCTTAGCTTCGTCACAGCCAGATTTATGTTGTGTGTGTTAATTTATATAGGTGAGTGCAGAATCTACAGTTTAAAGGCCGACTCCGGAACGACAGATTTTTTTTTGAGAACCTTCTCTTGACAGATTTTTCTTATTTCAGAAGTTTGCCAAAAATCTGCCAAGAAGGCATTTGCAGAATGTGGAGATGTTTTAACCGGGTATAAACCGTGGCCTCACGTTTAATAAGCCAACACACTACCTACTAGACCATGGTGGACTTCATTCCAAGGCTAAGAATTATAGAAATAAATGATCTAAGACTGTGCATATTTTTTGAAAACCTAAACTGCTGTTGGAAGTTGGAATCCAGAACTAGAAGTAACTCTTAACAATAGTCAAACCTCAACTGGTTATGAGGACCTATTTCCTGTTATTATTGTTCATCTTGTATTCGTCAAGTTTTTCCGACTAAACAGTTGCTTGGACTACTGTTGCAAGGTCTTAAGTAATAGGGTTCCCACCATCGTTGTTTAGGAAAAAACGTCCTCTAGTTAAATGTCTTGCATTGTTCTGGGTGTTGAGTTAATAAACCTTGTTCGTACATGTAAGAGATGAGGTCCTTTGAAGTAAATACCAGTCCATTTGATAAACCACTTGGTAAGCTAAATTCTTGATCTTCTGCAAGAAACCTTTACATTTGAAATGAAATTTTTTGGACTCGTGTATTAAACAACTTTCTTCAAGAAGTGACTCCCTCTGGCAATTCTGTGTTATCCTCCTACGAGGTTAAAAGGGTTTTCTGGTTGGATTATATGAATTGTGGTCGAAGCCTAAATTCAAACGTGGAGTGTTTGGATTTGTAGTCCAGCATTTAACTACACCACCTCTAAGCTATTTTACTCAATAAGAGTGTTTAATTACTCTTTTTTTCATTCATGGCATCGATTTATATGCAGCCAAAGAAAGCATTTGATTTGGAAGAAAATATTTTGTTATTTAATCAAGTGCTCAAAGTCGCCTAACTCTATTAGGTAGTGTGTTGACTTATTAGAAGAGAGTTCATGGTTCAAACGCCAGCTCAGGCAACTCGAACAAAACGAAAGATCTCAGATCTCTCTTCTGGCAAAACGTCTGAGAGTAAATTAAATTACCATGAAAAGTTTCTCAAAAATCTGTCGTTTAGATTAAACTTTAAACTGTAGGTGTCACCACTCATGAATAAAATAAGCACCCTCAAGATGGTTGGTGCCAGAAGCTAGGTTGTAATCCTGACTAAGCGAATGTAGTAATCAATTAAATGAGTCGGCGATTAAATTGTGTTTATAAAATGATAAATAAGACATGGTTACACTGTATTTCTATTCATATTCTAATAAGGACGTGAACTTGGTCCAAGCCTAGTATCCAAGTGTAGGGTAACAGTTCTGGCCTGTCTTTGGCCATGATCAAACCTAACATAACACACTACAGTCTATGAAACTGTTTTATTCATATTCTTGTGATTAAATTAGCCCTTTTGCCATGAAACCGGGCCCTCGCATAAGTCAGCCACCAGGAAGAAGTGTAATTAACACAATAATTTTTCTTGTGATTATTCTTGGTGTTGTTGTTGTTGTTGTCTTTTAATAAAATTGTAATATCGCATTTTTGTGTTTGCTTGTTTGTTTGTTTCTTTGTGTTTGTTTTTTTCTTCGTCTATTTTATCTTCAAAGTCCTTAATATGATTACATTCTGTTGTTAATGGCGTTGTTGTTGTTGTTGTTGTTGTTGTTTTTGTCATAATGACAATTGTAACAATTAGTAGAAACATTTTGTTGTTGTTGTTGTTGTCATTTTTTTTTTTTCAGTTACAACATTTTAAGTGCGTGTTCTTTTTTATTTTATTTGTTTTCTGTTTTTCGTTTTTTCGTAAATTTCAATCAGCATTTTTAATACAAAAAAAAAAAAGACGAAAAAAAATCGTATTGAATGTGTTGTATTGTTGCTGTAGCTCAGTGTTGTTCTGGTTGGTTGCATGCAAGTGCTGAAATTTCTAATAATTAAATGACTTATCGTTATGAATTTAATGACAATGACGACAACTGCAACACACGGCAACAAATTTAATTGTTTTTTTTTCGTTGTTTTTTTCGTTGTTTTTTTCGTTGTTTTTTCGTACTTCTCCTAGACAAACAAACTAATAATGCACTCAGTCAGTCAGTCATCAGTTAGCCAGAGAGGGAAGCAAAAAAAAAAAAAAAAAAAAAAAAAAACAAAACGAAGAAAAAACAGGCAAAATAACCAGCCAACAAAATGGTTTATTAACACCAAATTCGAATAATCCATCCACATTATGGCACTTGTAAACGTTATCAGAATGTAAAAATCTTTTCTATACAATTTTAATATGAATTTTTAAATAAAAACAAAAAAACAACAACAATGACAACAACAATGACATTAGCAGGAACAAAATTACATTTTCAACAAATTTATTAACAGAGACACAAAGAAAATGAAATAATTTTGTTGTAACACAGCAAGTCAAACAAAAAAAAAAAAGAAAAACAAAAAATGAAAAAATGATCATTAAAACAAAACCTTCTAAATATTGTAACTGGTCACTCTAATACGTATTGTTTGAGACCCACTTCATAATGTGATTTGTTTTGTATTCATTTTTAATGAAATTTTCGGTTATTTTACTAACCCATTTTCAATGCCATTTTCAATACACTGGATTGTGTGATCATTTTTAATATAATTTCATACAGCAAAGCAAGCAGTTTGAATAGACTTAACAAGTTTATCATAAAACACTTTGAACAACAATATTGACTGCCCCAAAATAAAAGAATAAATTGTCTTTCTATTTCAGTCCCCCAATCAATAGTAAGATTTGGAATTTGTATCAAATTTAAAACATTTTATTCCCAATACATACATACATACATACATACATACATAATTGACCATTACAACCCTTCAGTCAGGATTACGGCCTAGCTTCTCACACCACTTATGTTATGTGTGTTAATTTCATACATGAGTGGCGGGACCTACAGTTTAAAGTCGTCTCCGAACGTCAGATTTTTTTGAGAAACTTTCCATGACAATTTTATTTCACTCACAGAGTTTTTGCCACAAATCTTCTGAGAGGAAGTCGCCGAAGAAATATTGTTTTCATATTTTGTGTCATTGCAGATGACCTGACCTGGGATTCAACAGAATTACTCTGAAGCAGCCTTTCCTATAAGACAGTTCTCCGTTTCGTTAGGATATATCTAGGGGTTCCAAAATCTGATATTCATTCAACTGTAAGTAAAACCGCATTCTGTAGTGAGGAGGTCTCAATCTGATTTACCAATTCAAGTGATTTTACATAAATTGATTGCAATATGTTTCAAAACTATGCTTATACGTATATCCCACACAGAACCCATGTTTTTAAAGGCCGATAGAAAAATTTCAACTGAATGCTACAAACAGTCGCATTGTGAGACTGAGCATAGACGTAAGGCCACGGTGCAAACACCAGATCAGACATCCTTTAATTGTTTTCATTAATGATTACATACATACATCATAATTGGCCTTACAACCTTCAGTCAGGATTACAGCCTAGCTTTTCACACCCACTTATGTAGTGTGTGTTTATTTTATACATGAGTGGCGGACCTATGGTTTAAAGTCGACTCCGAACGACAGATTTTTGAGAAACCTTTCATGCAATTTTATTTACTCTCAGAGTTTTTGCCAGAAATCTGCTGAGAGGAAGCCGTCGAAGCGTCATATTTCGTTTTTGATGTCTGACCGGGGATTCGAACCCTGGCCTTCGTCTAATAAGCCAACACAACATCTACAATACGGCGACTACTTATTAATGGATCCTTGTTCTGAAATTAAATTCTTGAACAGCTTCCAACTGATTTTATTTATTTAAGATTTCATACGTAATGACAAGACTTCCTCTTTAAGAATCTTTCTCTTTAAGATTTTCATAGGCCTGCATGCCTTTACTTTTTCACTATTGTCCTAATCTGTCCCCAAAACTTTAATGTGATTTTCCCCTTTCCCGGCTTTACTTCTTTTTTTTCTTCGTTTTACTGGTAATGATCATTAATAAAAAAAAATGTTGTTGTTGTTATTGTTGTTGTTCGAAAATCTAATTTCAAACATTTGTATTCTTATCTAATAATCATCATTTAATTAATGTTTTAATACACTTATGAAACCTTAAATTGTAATTGTTTTGTTTTTATTTCTCTGCTCCTTCTTCTTCTACACAAACTACCCCTCCTCGTCCCTGTACAATAACAAAAACTTTTCTACTGCGTGTACTAAGTAAAGTTTCATTAAAGTTAAGGCCTTAAAATGAATGAAATTTACTTGAAATTACGGTTTGTTGATGAACATGGACTATGAACTGAGTGACCATAAAATGGCCACCCTTTCTATTGAACAAAAAAAAAAATAAAAAAAAAGTAAAGTCCAGGAAATATTCTTTTGTCTCAAAAGACACTAAAGTTTTCCAATACAGAATAATAACAACAATAACTATGACTATGACAACTTTGTTGTTGTTGTTTTTTTTTATTTCTACAAAACAAATTACAGTTACAAGAGACAATTATAACATTAGTTCGTCACGTCTGTTGTAAGAGCAGCAGCAGCAGTAGTAGTCGTGGTTCGTTTGGTGTTATGGTGTCATAATTGAGTGGTTTGGTTGGCCTCAACGTTCTTAATGGGTTTTTTGACTCTCTCTCTCTCTCTCTCTGACGAAAGGCATGCAACATACGTACATACGTATGTAAGTGTAGGGGACAAGGCCATAAGGTAAAACAGTAATTTCGTCTCAAATTTAACTGTTAATACTAATGTTAATGAATATAATACAATACAATAACAACAAATGCATTTAAACGCAATTACTTTAGAAGTTTTACTATCTTACACAAACAAACAACATACACACATGATACGGTATGGTATATGGTATGGGTATGGGTATGGGTATGGCATGGGTATGGTAATCATATTTCGATTGCGTGGGATGTTAGAGAGAATATTTTAATTTTTTTTTATATTTTTAGGACAATAACATTGGAGGAGTCATAAAAGTCTATTGTCTATCGATTATAATCAATAGTTTTGTATTACACAAAAATATTTTAAATGTTGTATGTATGTATTGTAATAATAAAAATTACCATTGTTTAATGGCATATTATTTCAAATGACACGGTGTTATGATAGTAGAACAAATACTGAAAGTGTGTTTTAATACTTCGATTATAATGATGAAAGTATTGTGTTTTCAGTTTAATTCTACGCATTGAATTGAAGTTCTTAAATATAAATTGGGGAACCAGATATCATAATAGGAGACTAAAATAATGTGAAATGTTTACAGAATGTATACAAGTAGGCTATATATTAGGGCATACTATTCCAGTGTTGTTAGATTCAAAAGCCTTCTTCCTTTTTTATGTTGAATTCCATTCCCCGTAAAGTCATTTCCAAAGAAAAACCACATAAAATTGTGTACTTTCCTTTAAAGTATACGTATAAAGAATTAAAATGAACTGACCTTTACTGAATTTGACATTACCATATAACATCGAAGTACAGTGCTGTTCAAAAAGAAATAGATTCAACTACTCTCCAAATAGTTTCCTATATCTCAATCTCAATATGTAAACAAGTAACAGTAATTTGTTTACTGATCTCTTATGAATATAATCCCGTTACCCTACAAAAATTTGAAGCGTCAATCTTCTTTGTATAGATTTAGTCTCAAAGATGTTAGATCGTGGTGAATCTATTTTTTTGAACAGCACTGTATGTAATACTGTTTGTAATACTGTAAATCAGGTTTGAATCACGCCAGCTAGGCCAAATGCCTTCGAACCCCACAGCAGTGCAGATTAAATATTAGAAATTTCAAAGGAACAGCTTAGTAGATAGTGGTTTGGCCTTATTAGACGTAAGGCCACACTGTTCAAACCCCAACTAAAGGAAAATATGAAAAAATATTTCTTTGTCAATTTCCTTTCAGAAGATTTCTGGCAAAAACTCTGTGAGTGAAATCAATTGCGATGAAAGAAGTTCTTAAAATCTGTCGTTCGGCTTTAAACTTTAGGTGCCGCCTTCATGCATAGAATTAACATACACAGCGTACATAAGTGCTGTGAAAAATTAAATCGAAATCCTGACTGAAAGGTTATAATGATCAATTATGTATGTATGTATGTATAGATTATGAAAAGCATTACAAAGATTCAATTTTATTTGCTTAAGGCTTATAAAAAGAAGTTTGAAATTAGTTTCTTACATTCCAGAACATTTTTATTTTCCAATTGTAATTTTGTTGCAGTAATATTATCCTTAACAAAGTCTTTATAACTGTAAATTAGGCACCTGGTAACCGAAATTAAGTATTTTACTTATTATAACAAATTTTATAAGTACAAATACTATGCAATTACATATAATCATATACGGCCAGTAGAGAAAAAAATGAAAGAAACAAAACTACTACGTATAGACTCTAGACAGAAAATAAAAAAATAAAAAAAATGAAATAAAAAACAAAAACTAAACATTTAATTTAAAAGGCGTGACTTAAGGCACAATACACACAGGTATTTTTACCACCAGCAATTATAAAGAAATTAGTCTTTATTTTTCAGAATTTGGAAAACTAAGAAAAACAAAAAAAAATTTTTTTTTTGTATTTTGAAATAAAAAAAAAATTTTTTTTTGTTTTTGTTTTATTTTTGTTTTTGAAACAGAAAATAATAAATAAAATCAGAAAAAATCTCATATAAATTTTGCGAACATGAAAACATGAAAAAATAAAACAAAAACGGCTGTCTAAATTGACTGTTACAGGTCGTTAAAGGTCACCACCATTTAATACAACAATAATAATAATTACTGATTACTGATGCTATAAATAATAATTTTTTTTCTTCTTTCATTTCATTTCGTTTCGTTTTGTGTTTTTTTTTCTTTTTTTTTTTTTTGCTACTAAATAAGCCTTTTTAATATACATAAATCTACACTAAAAATGCTTGTGTTGCTTTCTGTCAGGGATGGGAGTTTTACAATAATACTACTAGCACAGTACAACTTGTTGTATGTTGATGTTGTATAAGACATATGGAATGCATGATTGTTGAATGGACAAAACTGGACAGCTGATGAGACAGTTGAAATCAAGCACAATATTTCAAAATGTCGATCATTGATTGATAATTGCCGGGCGATTTTATTAAAATGATCATGATGTTCTGACATGATATTTAACAAGTTCAAAGCAATTATGGTGTCTAGTATGAGGTTAAATGAATGATGTTTAAATGTCTGTCTGCCGTCTGTCCTAGCTGCTTTGAATTTAAAATGAAAGATCAAAGTTTTTAGCGTGTCGTTGCGAACAACACAAAGAAAAAAAAAAGAAGAAAAAATTAAACACCGATAAGTGTGTTGTTTATCATGGTACTACCAGGGGGACCAGCAAAAGCAATCAAAAAAAAAATGAAAATAATGAAAAACTTGATAAGAAATTGGAAATTGCAAAAAACAAATTGAACATAAAATTTAAAAACAACAACAAGACAATGGTTGCTCTGTAGCGAACACATAAGAAGAAGTATTTCAAAAAGCCCATATGGAAGAGAAAAAAAAAAAGAAAAGAAAACGTTGTAATGTTGCATAAACATTTGTTAAATAACTGGCCATGATCATTCATTTTATTTTTCATTTCATTGATTAAAAACTTTAATGAGTAGAATTACTTTTTTTTTTTTTTTTTTTTTTAAAAACAAATTTTCAGTTTAAATACCTTGATCTTAGAGGAAGAAGAAAAAATTTGTATACAGGTATAATAAAATCAAGGAAAACCTTCATAAAAAATACCAAAGTTTGGTCACAAAGAAGAAACTATGAAGATTTTCAAATCAAAACCTTAAGGAAATATGCTTATAGTCCGAACAATAATTGTAAAAGCACAAGCCATTCCATCCATAACCACGTAACAATCAAAAAAAAAAAAAAAAAAAAAAAAACAAAAAACACCTAAGAATCATTTTACGATTGAAACAAAAAGACAAAAAAAGAAAAATGCGTTAGAATGTGAGAAAATATAAAAAGTCATAAAATTTATAGCACTATAACACGAACGAACCGAACACTACTCTCTTAGCGCACATTGTCCAGAGAGCCAAAGGACGCAAAAACGTTTAGATTTTCTTATTTAAAAATTGTACATAAAAATGCTTGAATAAAAAAATTATAAAAATTCTTCTCTTTCTTCTTTGTTTCATCTTTTTATAAGAATTAAAAAAAAAATTTTTTTTGTAAAGAAACACTCAATTTCTTTAGTTTTTTTCAATGATTAGGAAATAAATTTTTTTTGATAAAACTAAAAAAATCAAAGTAATGTTCAAAGGAATTTAAAAATTTAAGAAAAATTAAATTTTTTATTAAAAAATTCGGCCGAATTTTCTTTAATTCACTTCGAACTAATTCTGTTTTCCCTAAGCTTTTTAGGGAATAATTTTGAATTTAAATTCAGCTAAAGGACGTCAGTCACAAGTCGCCGTAGTCTAATTGGAAGTGTATATGGGCTTATAAAACGCGAGAACACGATGAAAACCCCCTTCTAGGATGCGAGCCCGAGGTTCTAACCTAACGAAATAAAAAAATGAGATCTTCGACGACTTCCCCTCATTAGTCTTCTGGCAAAAATTCTGAGAATAAATAAAACTGTCATGAAAATGTTTCTTAACAATCTGTCGTTCGGAATAAACTATAAACTGTAGATTCCATTACCCATGGATAAAGTAACACACATAACATGGGGCTGTGAGAAGCTAGATTGTTATCCTGACATTGTTACGACGAGATGTCGACACAAAGATAAAATGATTAAAATGTGACTGTAGTTGTGAGAAGCATGTGTATACACCAGAGGAAAATTCTTAGTAATATTTTCAAGAAACCTAATAAAAATTTACAGCGCTAATCTCTAAACTCTGCCTACGTAACTTGACAAATATTCTTTGAAAAATGGAGATCATTTCTTATTGCTATTAGTGAATCTCATTGGAAAATAGTGTATCCTACTGTAATATTTTTTTGGGTGTATAATTGAAAGCTTGAATAAAAAACAACATGAAACTTCTTCTTTTGAAGCTGACAAGCAATTGAATGCAATTTTATGCTCTTTTAAACGAATATTGTTGATGTTCGTGTCCTATGTGTGTAAAGAGCCGAAGTGCCGACGTCTGGTTATGACCAATTATGTAAACAAGTACGGAGAATTCGTAGGTAGTGTGCTAGCTTACTAGATGATTCAAACCCCAGATCAGACATCAAAACGAAAATATCAAAAAATATTTCTTTGGCTAGTTCTTCTCAGTAGATTTCTGGCAAAAACTCTGAGAGCCAATAAAATTGCCATCAAAAGTTTCTCAAAAATCTCTCATTCGTAGTTGATTTTAAACTGCAGGTTCCGCCACTCATGCATTAACACACAACATGAGTGGTGCAGGAAGCTAGGTTGTGATCCTGACTAAAGGGTTGTAAAGATCAATTATGTAAACAAGTAGAAAGAGTTCACGGCTGTTACAATAAAAATTAAACACATTCTGACACTGATTTTAGTTTGTAAAGTGGACATCATTTCAGAATTTAACGTTCAGAGGCTTCGAAACGGAATTTAGCTCCTTGAACCACTCAATCCTATGAATTGTAGTACAAACGACAAAAGATTTGAATACGACTTTGAGATACGACTTATATATTCAGAACAGGCGTATGTTTAGGCTGCACATTATGATCACGATGTTATAAAAAGGTTCATGAGCAAATTACAATTCAATTATTAAAAAAATTAAAAATCACTCATGATTCAAAAGCTCCTTAACTTTACAAAAGTCTTTCTAATTATCGCAAAAAAAAACCTCAACGTTTACTTAATTTTTAATAGTTTTTAAAGCATTTCAGTTAGATTTTCCTCTTCACATTTTAAATCTTTCCATTCACATCTCTTACACCAGGAACACTTGTACCTTGAATTTGTTTAAAAATATTTTGTAGAAAAAAAAAACCACAAACAATTTTTTTTTTGTTGTTTTTATTTATAAAATTTTGTTCTGCATAGCAGTCGTCAGTCGTTCGTTTGTTCATGCATCTCTTTTACTCTCTATCTATCTCTCTCTATCTCTTTCTCTCGAAACTGTCACAATTGATAAAAATCACATTTTCCATTTGAATAGAATTTTATGAATTCGTGCATAAAATTACACATACACACAGTCATACATACATACACGTTACACATTTACAGTCATAGACATTTCGTTTTGTAGTGCTACACGTTTCGAATAACCCAAGTG